>JABUQX010063523.1:20000-47500 GCA_015478945.1 Trachelipus rathkii | reverse complement strand
TAATAATAATAATAATAATAATAATAATAAATAATCTGTAATCTTCAAAAATGTCATAATTTGACTATAAATATTTTAATTTCTATAAAAAATTTACCTAATATTTATCAATTTTTCATTAGACATTATTCATTAATGAACTTGATTAATTGTAAGTGCCACAATAAGGAAAATACTCGAAATTCGTTGTTTTTCTTTATCGAAAATTTTCCCCTTATAAACGGGTCAAACTCATATATATATATATATAATATATACCTATTATTCATATACGTATATATATATATATATATACTATATATTATATATATATTATATATATATATTATATATATATATATATATATTATATATATATATATATATATAATATATATATATATATATAATTATTAATATATATCGGTGGACCACATGGGGCGAAGATTTATATAACTCTTTCTCCATTTATTTTATTTTTTGTTTATAATGGGGATCTAAGTGAGTTTGTAAAAATTTTGTTTATATTGACTGCGCTAAATAATCTTCTTACTTTAAATGACTTACAGCTGATATACCTCTGCTATATTATTAACTATATCATATTTTTTATATATTTACTTAGATTATGTGACAAGGCCTCACCATGACAAGCTATATTCATTACGTGATTGTAAAATCAACCGTCTCTTTAGTCAAGGATATAGATACAGATATAGTTAGAGTGGTAAGAAATAGTGAAGATAATATGGTTGTATCGATATATAGTAATTTTTAGAGTTTACCATTTTCACAATTGCCGTTCCTCAATACTGAGTGTGGCTCAAAAAAAACATGAAAATTTGTAGTAATCATTTGAGGTCCGTTTATTGTGTATTTTACTGTGCAATAGAGTTGCTTTTATATTCCTTTTTTTGAGGCTGACCGCTTTGTGTTTGTCAATAAGCTTTCTCTTACTCAATTGGACTGTGATATCTAACTTATATTCGGGGCACTAAAACCACTTGGAGTCTTGGCGGAGTATGTGAGTGAGAACGATTATTCAAAAAGTTAAGATTTTTCAAAGAATTGAGTGTTATAACTTCTCAACTGACCCAGTCATCGTTTGATACATTGTGAGAGGCTTGGTTTATATCTTTTGTATATCATTTACCCGAATTTGATAAGACTCACCCAATCACATCTCAGAGTTGATGTATAATTATATTCAAATCGAAATGTTTCCTGAATATATTCTGTTCAAAAGTTTGATGACACTTACATAGTCCCATAAATTCCATAGGAACCTAGTCTCAGTTTATTATTTTTTTGTTGTGTATGGAGAGAATCTATATTAATCTCAAAGAGAGGCGACTTTTTTCTCTACAAAACAACTAAGAATTAAATGAAGGATTAGCTAAAAATAAGCTGTATCATAGTTGTGATGTGTCAAGGGACAATAATAGTAGTCCCATATCTCTAACTGCGCAGATAGGTACTGGCGATCTCTTAGTATGATAAGAATTTGAGAAGAAGTGGTTCGTCGACCCTAGGTAAATACAACTCTCAGAGAAGATGTATTAAAGAAACGAAATACATAGTGTAAAATGAAGAGATTTTTCCGATATATGTTTAATACTCACCATTCTCTGCAATTAATCTTTGAGGATCATCCTATCCTACTATAAAATAAATATCTATAGTTGATAATGTAAACAATATACACAAACACTAGGAGAAGTCAAACATAGTATAAATCTCGTTTTAACGTAATTAACAGATCAATGTCACTTAACTAATTAAGATGTGATTATTCACATGTCTCAACACTATTAATTTGCAAGACTGCGTATGAAACGGATAAAAAGAAACATATCTGATACTTATAAGATTATTGACATTTTAAAGTTTGTGATGAATAGACGTGTGTGAAGGGTTCAAAGAGAGACGACTAGTGGTCATTAGATAGAAAGTGGAAGAAGTGGATATATATCTTTATATGTGGTGAAAACATCATTGATTCTTATGACTTCTAAGAAATTCAATCTTCCATCAACAGGTTTTTGAAAGAATCTAATCTTGTAATCTTTAAAAAAGGAGTTATTTAAGTTCTTTAGGTAGTTTCGTCGTTTTTTTTTTTTTTTTTTTTTTTTTTTTTTTTTTTCTCTTTTTTTTTTTTTTTATTACATTCTATCTATATTTACATTCAACCCCCTCACATCTTCATTATCACATGCGAATTTTTTCATATTGATATATTTCTTCATTACAATCTGCTGTCCCCGAAGCAAGCTTCCCTACCCCCAAAAGTTCTCTTCTTCATGTTCTTTTCTCTTAGAACATACGCCTTCTTAGTGTTAGGATCTGAGAGATCAAAATAACGTCTTTACAGGAACCACAAGTCAGAATAATTGGGTTGAAGGTAAGATCTGGAGCAGCTCCGGTAATCGCTTAAGTGGAATTTAAAGCATTTAGCAAGAGCTGAGATTGCGAAAGTAAACGTAGTTGTTGCTCAGAAATACTTGAGTAAAGAAGATAGAATTAAGTTAGATAAGAGCTTTATAAATTACTTAGAAATGGCGAGAGGAGAGAACCAACCGAAAATTGCGCTTTCTCGAAGAAATTCGTGTATAGCAGAGAATATTCGTCGATTGTGGTTAATAAAAGAATAGATAAATTGCTGGAGTTAGAAACGGCGTAATTCTTAAGGCAGTGCTCCGCGGCGTACAGCACGAGACATGAGAATAAGCATAGTTTGTTAATTTAGCTGAAGAAAGTTAGAATATACACCTCTTCTGCTAGAGATTAACTCCGTATGACCTGTTAATTCCAGTGTCATACGCGAAGCAATAATCATTCTAATGAATTATGAAGTAGTGTAAATTGGACTGAGACCCTAAGACTTTAAGCTTATAAAAATCCGAAGACTTTTAAATTAGAGCACGAGAAACAAAATCGTCGTGCTCACATTTACAGCTGGAGAAATTACGTTCCTGAAACATTCTTTCACTATTTAAAATATTGAAAATGTTGCAACCATTGATGCAAACTACTAGTGTTGCCGATGACAAGTGAGTTGCTATTTAGCTTTATTCTTATTGTCATGGCAACACTAATATTTCTATCATGTGCAAACAAATTTCAATGATAAAATTTGAAAAGAAAACTGTTCAGATACTAATTCCCAGCTTGACAAACATCCCACATTTGGCTTGAAATTGGGATAGGATATTAGAGGTACAGAGTAGGATTTGCAATCAGAGGCCCATGCACCTGAATTCAATCAAGGAACAAGCAGTAGGACTATCAGAAGTGAGTGGTGCTCAACAAAGGTTAATATAGATAAAGACCGCCTAATGTTGCAGATTTATGAAAATATAACCGTGCGTCAGAAGCAATTCGATGCGAAGTTTGCGGCACTATCCCCATTCACCGGAGGTCGCCAAATTTCCCACGTGGGATGGGGAGAAATGGACGAGATTCATTGTTAATGCCGCCCTTTCCAAGCATCCCCGAGGTGGTTTGTTCCGCCATTTTACCAGTTTATTTAAAAGATATGTGTTGAAGTTGTAAGGGTGAACGTGTATGAGCAGGGGGAGACTGTGCGAGTGGTCATAAACAAGGGACAAGCGCTAACGTGATGGTTCGAGAATACCAGCGTGCCTCCCTCGTGCCCGTTTTCTTCGTGAGTAGCAGTGAAATAGGTAGTTCCCGTAGAATCTTCAGCTTCTAAGGTCTCACTAAACATTTGCAAAAAGAAAAAATTGTTTTATTTAAAATATATGTCAATCACAACAAACCCACAAAGACACTAGATCTACCACTCACCAGAAAATTATTACAGGTATAAGATTTTAATTAAAGAACAACATCTTTGTGAATGTTGGTGGTTTTTCCAGCATTGTTAAAAATTATTTGGACCCGAATCACTCAAATTTGAAGCCGAACCCTAATCGACAGCTTGTATTTCGGACAAACAAAAAAAATAAAAAATAAATATAAAAATAAAGTTAAAATTTAAAAATAAATAATAATAATAAATGAATAAAAGAAAAATTAACGATCAAAATGGTACAAAATGGGACCAATAAAACTTAAAGATGCATCCTTCAATTTTACAGAACCTATATACTAAAGACACTGAAATCTCATGTGAATATCAACCACCTAATCTGACCTGAAGGAGAAGGAAAAAAACCTATAATTAAGATATGGAATTAAAAGAACCAATCACAGGAAAATAATCATTCTTGTTTTAAAAAAAAAAATAACATAAAAAAAAAATACTGACAGTGAATAATCATTAAAATTATATATACAACATCTTACACAACAATACTATATCCGCATAAACACTAACTACCACACACACTACGCCATAAATCAACAACAAAGCAACAAGCACACAACAACTACTACACCAACACAACAAATAATAGTATAATATTATTACATTATTTATATACAATATTACCATATTCATCCGCAATCCAAAACTGCGAATTATAAATAATAATTTAATAATGATTTAACTTCCTTTAAATAATAAGTTTTACTCATAAAAACTTGAATTATGGATAGACATTATATAGAATATATGCATAGATTGACACATAATATATCTAATGTAATAATGTTATAGAATATATAAAGATACAGATAATAAATATATACTAGATGTATAGTAATATCAGACTATAAATATATATATTATTAAATTTATAGTATATATATATATATATATATTATACTATATTATATATATATTAATTAATATATATATTGAATATTATATATAATATTATAATATATAGATATATATATATATATATATTATTTATATATTATATATATATATATATTAGTATATTATATATATATATATTATATTAATGTATAATTTATAGAATATTGTCTAGCCGCGTAGGCAGTCGGTGTTAAATAAGTATCATTATATCAAAAATATAATACTCATATCTGAAAGTATTTGTGAACTACTATGCTAATCAGATGCCTAATAACGTAAGTATAATATAAATAATTACGATTTTTTATTATGTGCCCAGATAAGTAATTCCATTATAGGCTTTTAATTCCTCGAATTATTTCGCGAAGTAATATCAATAATAGTTATTAACAAGCTATAAGGATGAATGGTATTATACATATTAATTTGAAGATTTATTTATACAAATAATAGGTAAGTTTTATAAATAAATATCAATATCAATATAAGGGAAATTATTTATGGTGTGATTATTCCATATCAATGACGTTAATTATAATTATCTGTAGATATACTCAGTATGATTTAATACTCATGATTAATAATAAATTATGAGTAATGAATGTATATAAATTTAGGCTTTAATCTTATATTACTATTATTAATCCATTAATAAAAAATATGGAATAAAAATAATAATAGTATCCCTGGGGGTAGCACCAAGAACTGCATGTATAATAATATATTCTTAATATTACTGGCTAAATATAAATAATATTATATAAATATATATATCATATAAAATTATAATAAAAATACATACTATACTGAATATAGCCAAAATATAATATATATAGGTATATAAATATCATATATAATATATATAAAATATATATATATAAATAAATAATATTAATATATAAAATATATATTAATATACTATTATAATATATTAATATATATATTCTATATATACTTATATAATATAATATACTATAATATATATTATTATAATTATATATATATAATTATATAATATATATTATTATATATATATATATATTAACTATAATATTTAATATATATATAATATATATATATTATAGTAATTATATATAATAATATTATATATTAACATTTATAATAATATATATATATATAATTAATTATTATATAAATATAACTATATATATAATATATATATATATATATATATATATATATAATATAATAATATATAATATATATATACTATAATAAATATATATAATATATATATATAACATATAATAAATATATATTAATATATATTTGCCTTCAAACCTAAGAGCACCAATTAAGACTGTATACAATGATATAATTTAATCCCCATTATATTAGATATATAATAATAAAATAAAAATTTTTCAACTAACAAACTAATTGGAAATACATTATTATCGAGAAAAGAGAGACATTTTTTTCTATTTATTATTATTTCACAATGTAAATGCATTATAAGCAATTTCACCATCCTACAATTATTTAATCAGGTATTTTAAATCACCAGTTCCAGAATTAATAACGTCAATGAATAACAGCACCATTTTAATCCTTATTATTGATATTGATTTATTTATTATAAAAAAAACGATAGATTATGATAAAAACTCATATTTGAATACCATTCATCTAGCTTGTACCTTGGGATACTTTACGATATCTCCGGAAATAAGCTCAAAATTTGAATCTTCGCCATAAAAAAATCGATTTTTATTACGTCTTGCATCTGTGCAGAGTTCACAAATACTTTCAGATGTAATATTCGATAATAAGCTTAATAACAGAATGCCCAGCGAGACAAATATTCCTAGTCAATACTATATATATATATATATATATATATAATATATATATCATATTGATAGTATAGTATATATAATATATATATATATATTATTATATATATATATATATATATATATATAGTATATATATATATAATATATTATATATATAATACAGTATATATATATATATACTGTTTAATATATCTACATTACTGATACATGTCACATCAGCATTAAATGTCACATCAGCATTAAGATACGTCCGTATTCGCCAATTTAAAAATTTAACCATTAATATTATTTAATTTATTCGCAGTTTTGGAATGCGGATGATGGATACTTGTATAAAATAATGCATATATACTATAATTGTCTTCTTTGATTTAGTTTGGGGGGAATATTATTGAATATTGATATTTTGACTATACCTGATTTTTTTTTGCGCGTTGTGTGTGTGTGTGTGTGTTGTGTGCGTTTGTGTGGTGTGTGTGTTTGTGTGTTGTGTGTGTGTTGTTGCGTGTGTGTGTGTGTGTGCGTGTGTGTGTGTGTTTTTTTTTTAAGTTTACCTGAGGGAGCAGCAAGCGTCGTGTTCGAGGTAGGTACTCCCCACTGTGCATTAAACGTCGAAGTGCTTTTGTGGTTTGAATATTATTTCTGCAGTCCCTTTGCCTTTTGATTCAGCCTTATTCCCCTTTCTGAGAGGGTACCCTCAGGTAATTCTCCTCCACTAAAAACTTACAGTTTCCGTCTGAGCTTGTTTAGTAGACACTTCTAAGCAGTCTCCCCTTCTTCACCATGTTCCCACAATCTTATCAAACACACAATCCGAAACATTTTCTTTTAAATAACTCATAAAATGATGAAACATAAACCTGCCTCGGAGATGCTTTGAGTGGTGGCATACAAACAATGCCACTCATCCATTCCATCCTCACTTGGTAATTGGCAACCTCCGGTGATCGGGTTGGTGAAAAAGGATTTTGCTACCATCTTGTTCTGTTGAACGACCTTCTTTTTCATTAATTTCTGCAACGTTCACGATCTTTATTCTAATTTTCACTTTGTGGAACACCACCTCTCATCCTCTAGACCACACGTCTTGTTCTTGACCGAAACTCAGGTGCTTGGGAGCTCCAATAGCAAACCCCACTCTGCTACCCTCTTAATGTCTCTATGCTCAATTTCAGTCAATTACAAGGACATAACATGTACAGCTGGAGAAAATAGTTCCTGAACAGTTTTTCTTTTCCAAATATTTTAATCATTTGAAAAATTGTGTTGGCAACCATGATGCAAACTATTGTGTTGCCATGACAATAAAGAATAAAGCTTAAATAGCAACTCACGTTGTCATGGCAACACTATAGTTTGCATCATGGTTGCCAACATAATTTCATATTATTTAAATATTTGAAAAGAAAACTGTTCAGGAACTAATTTCTCCAGCTGTAAATGTGAGCAACGACGATGTTTGTTCTCGTGCTTCTAATTTAAAGTCTTCGGATTTTTTAAGCCTTAGCTTAGGGTCTCATCCCAATCTACATCTACTTCATTAATTTTCATTAGAATGATTATTGCTTCGGCCGGTATGACACCTTGGAATTAACAGAGTTCATAACGGAGTTAATACTCTCTAGCAAAGAGGTGTATATTCTATACTTTCCCTTCAGCTAAAATTAACAAACTCTGCTTAATTCTGCATGTTCTCGTGCTGTTCGCCGCAGAGACACTGCCTTCAAGAATTACCGCCGTTTTCTAACTCCAGAAATTTATCATTCTTTTATTTAACCACAAAATCGTACAAGATATATTCTCTGTAATACTACGAACACTTTTCTTCGAAGAAAGCGCAATTTTCGGTCTGGTTTCTCCTCCTCTCGCTCATTCTAGTATTTTATTAAAAGCTTTAATTCTAACTTAACTTCTTACTCTTTCTTTACTCAAGTATCTTCTGACGGCACAACTACCGCTTTACTTTCTGCTAAATCTCAGCTCTTTGCTAAAAAATTGCTTTAATTCCACCTTAGTCGATTCCGGAGCTGCTCCAGCATCTTTACCCTTCCAACCCAATTATGTCTGACATTGTGGTTCCTGTAAAGACGTTATTTCTGATCTCTCAGATCCTAACACTAAGAAGGCGTATGTTCTAAGAAGAAAAGAACATGAAGACGAGAGAAACTTTGGGGGTAGGGACAGCTTGCTTCGGAGGGACAGCAGATTGTAATGAAGACAATATATCAATAAATGGAAAAAATTCGCATGTGATAATGAAGAATGGAAAGGGGGTGCGGGTGAAATGAAAAAAAAAAAAAAAAAAAAAAAAAAAAAAAAAAAAAAAAAAAAAAAAAAAAAAAAAAAAAAAAAAAAAAAAAAAACACGAAACTACCTAAAGAACTTAAATAACTCCTTTTTTAAAGATTACAAGATTAGATTCTTTCAAAAACCTGTTGATGGAAGATTGAATTTCTTAGAAGTCATGTTCATTAAATCACCTAACAACAAGCCCCTTTTTAAAGTTTATAGAAAAATGCATACATCGATTCTTACCTCCATTGGTTTTAAGAACACTTTACATTACTTTTAGTTAATTTCTTTTTAACTTTTTTTTAAAAAGTTTTTTGAAGAAAGAAAACAAACAAACTCTTTTTTTTCATTTTTTAAAACCTTTATTTCTGGTTGGAACTTGATGGAACAAACGCCATAAGAAAAAACTAACACATTATTTCCAAATGTGAATAAAAAGACAAAAAAAATTCATTTGATAATAAATTTTTTTTTTATTCTTTTGGATCTTAATGAATCAAGTACCAAATGACAGATCTGGCCTGACCATTTTTAAATCTTTTATGAAAATGAAAATAAATTGGGTAGAAAATAATGAAAATAATAATAAAAAGTATTCAAACAAAATAAAAAAAAAAAGGATATAAAAACAACAAAAATAATTAAAACAAAAGAAACATGATTTTTTTACAAATTATAAGGGAATAAAAAAGTTTTTTCATCTCACTTATTTGAGCTATTTATAGAATTCAAAGTTATAGTTCATATATATATATATATATATTATATATATATATATATATATTATATATAAATATATATATATATATTTATATATATAGCATATATATATATATATATATATATATATATATATATATATATATATATATATATATATAGAATATATATATATATATATATATATAATATATATATATAATACTATATTATATATATATATATATATTATATATATATATATATATATATAAATATATTAGTATAGTATATATATATTGGTGACCACATGGCGATGAATTATTTAAAACTCTTTCCCATTTTTTTTTTCAGGATGAGCATGTGGTTTTGAAAGTTTCTTTTTATGAATTGACTGGGCTAAAGAGCTCTCTTTAAGAATAGACTTACCTCTGCATTTATTTGCTTCCATGTTATTGCAAGCCACCATGACAAGCTAAGCTATCGGTGAACACCGTTCTTTTGGCCAGTTTGTCATTTTAAGTGTAAATAAGTTGATGGTTACGAAGTAATTCAGAGTCCATTCAAATTGCCCTCAACATAGCAAACCGAATTTGTGTGTTGAGAGTCCACTCCATACTGCAAAAGTGACATTGGACTGTACATTTTTGAAGAACACGATCTGACTGTAACGGTAACAGGAGAACGTTATCAAATGTTAATTGCGTTGCTGGAATCACCTGACGGAGTTAGTTGGAGAGTTTTTTTTCAACAGAATGGAGATACAACTCGGACATCTCGAGATTTGATGTAAATTTTCAATCGAATGTTTCCGGAGTGTTTCGTTTCAAAGTTTGGAGACATTACATGACCATTAAATTCCTAGGACCTGTCCGTTTATTTTATTTTCTTTGTGTGGATGTAGAATATATTAAATCAAGGGTGTACTCTACAAACCAAAAAACATTAAGGAGCTAAAAATAACTCATCATTGTTGAGGTCAGGGAAATAAATATCAATCTACTGGAGGTGGTTATGGACGATTTTGTTGTAAGATTGAAGGAATGTGTTCGTCGCCCTGGTAATCACCTCAAAGATGTATTAAGAAACGAAATCTGTGTAATAAATTGCCACATTTAAACTTTACATTATTGCAATTATCTTTGGTCTCATCCTACGAATTATCTATATTGATTTGTAAACTATCACATAACACTGGGTCAACATTATATGTTTTACGTCTTAACAGATTCAAAAGCACTTAACTAATTAAATGATATTAATTCAAAACTTTATTTGAGCTTCTTAGAAATAAAAAAAAATTATAATTTATAAATGAATAAAGTTTGGGGGGTTTACAACAATAGTATATAAAAAAAGTGGAAATTCTTTATATTGAAAAATCATTGTTCTCTATCGCCCCTGTGCCGTTGTCTTCTATCATAATGGTTTCTCTGATTTCGCCTTCTTCTCCCTGAAATTGAAAAAAGAAAAATGTTTTATTTAAATAATTTCTAGGTACTAGATTAATACAAAATTAAAAGATAATTTTATAAGATAATGTATTTTTACTCTATTATCTTTTTATCATATATACACGGTCTGTATTTTAACATTTCTGTATCCATTTACGACAGAACGGTATATCAAAACAGGGTTACAATTCTCAAGAAATACGTAAAGGTAAAACTCAAAATTGCCCACATCTATTTCATTCACATAGCAGAACCAAAGGAACAATACCTCTAATCCTTAGCCTATACTGATTTAGATGTTAATTACTTTAACTAATTTAAATAAACATCATATTGAAGAAGTGAAAAGATTTGTCTTAATTGTCTTAATTTATCTTATTACATCAATTTTATATTTCAGTAATAAATTAAACTTTGTTTTATTGTTTTATTTATTATTTTCGTATGCACGCACCTACACAACACACCACACCACACCACACACCACACACATATATATCATATATATATATATATATATATATATATATTTTATCTATATATTTTATATATATATAATATATATATATATATATATATATATATATATATATATATATATATATATATATATATATATATATATATATATATATATATATATATATATATATATATATAATATTATATATATATATATATATATATATATATTTATATATATAATATATATATATATATATATATAAATATATAATATATATATATATATATATATATATATATATATAAATATATATAATATATATATATATATATAATATATATATATATATATATATATTAATAATATATATATATGTTTCAACTGCACCAATTGGACTGTTATATCAAGTAACTTTTTTTCCCCCATTATGATTTAATTAAAATAAAATTTTACTAACAAAACTAAATAAATTATCTATACCCTTGATAAAATTATTTTTTCTACTCATTACATAACACACTGTTAGACACAAAGGCTACTGATTTACTAGCAAATTCCATCTTCATCAAATCTTAATCATTTTTCTATTCACAGTTGTGCTCACCAACTATACTATAAAAACATCGCAGTTCCAGAAATTATTAACAATCTCACTGGATTAATCGCGCAAGCTTCGTAACACATGTATAGTGTGTTACCTTCTTATTACATCGTCCATATCTTTCCTAATCTCATTTCTACATCCATATTAAAATTTCTACACCATCTAATCTTGAATTTTACATATCTCACTCATAACTCCTCTCCAATCACCTTTCTAGTGTATATCATATGAGAATAAACCTAAGGAGAAAAGAACAATACCTTATCCTGTATAAATATTCGCGGAAATAAGCAGTCAACATGTTAATCCTCCGACTCGATTTATGCAAAAATACTCTTAGCAAAGTTAAACTTCTTTTGACTTCTGATACCGTGTATCGAGTGTCAATACTGAGACAGTAAAAATTTCTCGCAATACTACTGAACAACACAGAAAGTTTCAGTTAATAAGTTGATAATAGATGCCTCGTTATTATGATCAGTATTGGTATGCTCTCCAGATGGCAGACTGTCAAAATATTCCGTATATGTCACTAAGTTCTTATCCTGCAGAATGAATTTTCTCCATGGATTTATACTCAATTTTTCTTTTGCATTAGATTTGTCTCAAATATACCAATGGCTAAAATCACAATTTATCGAGAATATTATTATATCTCATAATAATACCTTTATCTAAAGATTATATGGAGTCCAAATAATTATCCCAAAATAATGACAAGAAATGAATAACTTAACATGGTATGTATATCCTCAATACTCATTAATTTATGAGTAAAATAAAAAAAAAATAATAATAAAAATAATAAATATTATTTAGGCGTCTTAATTGTTAGTTAAATACATATTTGATTGCACTAAAAAGCTATACAGTAAAGGTATATTACTAATATAGTCATGATAATTCAATCTAACCATGTGTATAATGTCACATAGCAAAACCATTATAATGAATTAGTACTACGTCTCAGAGTCTATAAGTTATACGTTCCTAATTAAATAAAGATGTAAAATTGTACCGCTCATACTTGAAGAACAAATTAATAATATTAAATAAACGGCTATATTATTGATAATTTAATATATTTCTCGCAGCTCTTCTGGAATTATTGTACGAGTTTATGATATCGTATGAGTGTTGACACAATAATGTTATATATAATAATACAATTGTAACTTTGAATAATAGTGTATCGTACTGTGCTTAATATTATATAATTATGATCTCTTGGGTGAGCAGAATGGCAAAAGCGTGGTACATAATAGTCCATGGCTTACAGTGCGATGCGATGGAAAACAAAGTTTAATTATGTACATGTTAGATTCTACTCTCTTATCCATTTTCTTTTTTTATTTTTTATTACATTCACATTGTTGTTTTTCTTGTAGTTGGCGTGTTTTTTTTAGCTGTGTGTATTTGTTTATATGAGTAGATGTTTGTATTTAGGAATTTAGCCTCGTATAAACTGCATGACTCGCCCATATCAAGATATACTCTGTGCCATGTTTTTATCCTCACTCTCGCAGAATGAATTTAATATCATTTTTTATATATATACCACCGAAAAATCGCTTATAACTTTTCTATTTGCATTCAGTCTCAGTGTAATCACTTTGAGAGAAGATGCTACGAACACTTTTCTTCTCGTGAGAACAAAAAACGTATTTCTTCGCAAGGCTCTGAGAGTTCTGATATACCAATAACCATGAACAAATCGTCATCAAAGTAATAATAAGTTCGCTCCAATATTTATGGGTCGTCTAACAATACACACTGTAGTCGCTAATCCTTTAATAACCCTTGTTACCTAAAGAATTGTGAATTCATAATGATACTTATCTGTATTCTTTAGAGCGGGAATCATACTATATTCAGTTGTGCAAGACAGACCAAGCACACATACTTTTACAACGGCATTTTCTCATCTCCTTGATTACCAGATCTAGCCTTACACTTATCTGCCCAGCTTCAACAAATATCCTTCTAATTTCCTAGCTTATGTCCTCGTGCTGAAGCTGATAGTGGACCAGCTCACTTGTCTATCTCGATATATTTACTCTACTCATCTTGGATTTACACTAGAACTCAATACTCACTGTCTGATAATAGTAGATGAGAGTGATTCCTGTTAAGGCAACTGTTCAAACTTGTACTCTCTCGTCGTACTTCTGTCGCATAGCGAGCTCTATTATACCAATTCTTAACTCCTACCATGTAAGCGAGGCGTATGCTAAACTTATAAAAGAGCTAAAAGAACACAAAGAAGATAAAGCCAAGCAAATAGAGCAGGAAGGCACACAGAAAATTTTGGCGAAACCTGTGTCCACGAGATCAAGCTTAATAGACTATCGGTCATAAAAGATAGGACCAACTAGTTGATTTTTAACGAGTTGGCAGTATTCTCAAGAAGCAGATATTTTAATCAATTTTCTAAATGCGTGAATATCAATATAATAAATTCACGAGCTCTACATCAATTTTACACATGTAATATGCAATTTATTAAGCTAATATAAACAAATATACAGCTAAGTCTTTAATAGTTCTCTGAAAACACAGAGTCAACTCGGCAAATTGCGCCGAGAGATAGTGTATGTACTGAATAATACCAACATCACAATATCGGTGAGAGCTACTCGCGCTACATTATATAACTGCATAATATAGAGAATTAGCTCAATGCGTACACAACCTATTATCGAACTCTTAGACAACATCCAGTAATACCTGTCATATATCTAATATAACTCATGCGTTTTTTCATAGTAGATTCAATCTACAAGACAACTAAGATTTCTTTTCGGACAAACCCCTGTTGAATTAGATAAAAGAATATAATTGAATTTCTTAGAACAGTTCAACCTCTGATTGCACTTGATAAATGCGAAGGTATTTCTTACGTTTAACGCGTAAATACAGGACCATAGCGACCCTATCTTAAATGTTACACTGAGATTCTTATCTTTGCCTCTAAGTTTTCCTTCTGTGGTTTCTACTTTTCCTTATTTCTTATCTAAGTATATCCTCTGATGTAAATATTTTGTAAATATGTACCATACACTTTCCCCTCAAAAAATCCACCAATCAAAATATGAAACATTCCCTTCTGACAATCAAAACCAATAATCATCCATGTTGCTGCTACAATCCACTCTCAAGCATATGTGTCTTTTCTTAAAGCGAGGGCGTCAGAGCTTCTATACAAACACTAATAATCGCCTAACATAGCTATTATAAGCTTACTAAAATTTCCTTGCTCTTGTTGGTGACATTGGAATAAATATTACTTGACATTTTTTTACTATTCTATTCCTTTGTCTAAATCAGTGTTGAAATTTAGTGCTTTTCGCGCTAAACCTAGTACTTTTCTTGTTAATTTAGTGCCAAAAATATGCACAAAACGAGCAATTCTCTTATGTTTTTAGCGTTTTCTGCTTTTTTTGCCTCAAATCTAGCTTTTTAACGTTTTTTCAATCAAATCTGGTGCCTTTTAGTTGGTACTGTCCCCAAACACTGGTTAACCACTTTCAGATTAGTGCTTATAATCACACAAATCTTTTTCTTAGTACACAGACTCAAGCCAATCCCCATTGTAGTTAAATCATTAGTTTGACTAACCTACATGAAGGATTTTACATTTTTTTACTACTGAAATTCATTTGACACATATATGCCCACTCAAAAAGTCTATCTAAATCACTTTGAATCTTCATACATATACATTATTCCTTACAGATGTAGCTTAGAAACTTAGAAACCTTACGTTTAAGTCATGTGTCCAGATCATTTCGTCGACGTTTAAGCAAGTCAATAAGTCCAAATATACATTAATTGAGTTATTAACGTCTACAGGTAAAAAAACAGAGCTCTTTTAAACTGCAAAAGTCCAATAATCTACAGACTATTGGTGTTAGAGTTGCTCATGTTTTTTTATATATATAGTATACTAATATCATATATATATATACATATCTTATATATTAATAATATATATAATATAATATAATATAGATATGTATATTATCAGTAAATACAAAATATATTTTCATAGTATTTTCTAAAAAAAAAAGTTCTAATCTTCAAAAAAATTTCTAGTTGAGAATAATTATGATTCTTAAAGTTTGTTTGCTTATTCCTCATTTGCAAGCTAATAGAATTAGGCCCTGGTAGACATAAACAATTTTTCTTAAAAAACTTAACTTCTGAACTTAGAAATTTTTTCAGAAAATAATTAGATTATTCAAATATATAATATATATATAAATGTATATATATAATACTATATATAATATATATATATATACTATATAAATTATATATATATATATATATATTATTATATATATATAATTAAGGAATAGTGGCACCAGCACGTAAACCTCTGGGGACACCACGTCTTCACCATTTCCCATGATGATTATTGTTATTTCGTTGTGCAACTGTTCTCTATTCCACAACCACTCTTAATCCAATTATTGTAGCCATACACCGTATACCACATTGCAAACTTCTATCATCAGCCGTTGTGTGAGGAAACCTTATCCAAAAGCTTTGCTGGTCTAAAATATATAATATCAATTGAAAATCCTTAGCCCAATGCACGTCAGTAATGTATGTCCATAAATTAAAAGGTTATGCCAGACATGACCTACTCTTTCTGAAAACCTGCTGGGAGTCAATACCAATATCTTATCATCCAAATATTTGCACATATTTGACCTTTCAGTAACTTTTTCAAATTTTTTACAACCAGAGATGTTAAGCTAACTGGCCTATAATTTCCCAAATTCTTCCTATACTACCTTTCTCTATAAGATAGGCACAAGGTAATAGCTAGTGCAGAAACATCTCACTGCAGATTTTTATAAAAAATCACAAAGATAGACTCTAAAAAAAAAATAATGAAGACATATAAAAAAATAATTTAAAAAAAAAAAAAATTTGGTAATCGTTTTGCTGAGGTGAATAAACTTTACGTAAACTATGTGAATTAAACTATTTAAACTTTTAATTTACAGAAATGGCATAAAAAATTCGGGAAAATTGCACTTTTAAGTTTTAAATCACCTTTCGAAATCACCGAAAATTTTCTAAGTTCAAAAAAAATTTCGAAGTTCAGAAACGTTAAGCTTAAGATAAGTTCTGTATAAAGAAAATCTTTAGTAGCAAGCTTTCTGGAATTAATGCCAGAAGCTACCACGTAACATTTTCTTACAAAAACTTAACTAACTTGTCTGACTTTTAGAAAATTTTTTTTGAACTTAGAAAATTTCGGTCTCAAAATGTGGTATCAAAAAAATCTTTGAAGTTTTTTTTTTTTACCGATTAGCGTATGATTATAAAATGATTATTTCACAAGTGCATATTTATTTAATAAAAATATTGAAAAAAGAGTGTGACTATTTCGGAGTTCTTTTAGGGACTTAACACTACAATTATAATCCAATTTAGGGATGCCGCAGGAGGACCGATATATATCGATATTGATATTTTTTTCGATGATATTTTTTCAGCCGATATATCGAAATATCGATATTTTATCCTCAGTATCGAATCAACGATATTTTTTTTCACTTCAAGAAATTTTGAGCAAATTTCTTCTTTTCATTACAAACATTTAATAAAAAAAGCTGCGTAACCTGCGTTTCCCGAAGCCCGAGTCAGGCCCGTGATGGCAAAATTCGACTCGGAAACGGCTCTCGAATTGAAAATAATTAACATTAAAACAATCAGAGGAACAGGAAGTTGATTACTGGAAACGGCGAGCGCGCCCGTCGGAATTCAGCTGACAATTGCTAAAACCAATACTCTTATACTGGTATTATTATACTATTTTATGAAATAATACCATATCATTTAGTATCCTTAATATAAAAAGTTAACTTAAAATATTAGAAAACTTTTTGAAGCCATTTCCGACACTGTTTTGTAAAAAGATTTGTTTGTAAAAAACAAAGTATCCTTCCGCAGGCCGCCCGTTTATTAATTGCCCGATTCGGGAGATGTTAACAACGGGCGCCTGACTGTGACGATTACGTGACGTAGAAGTGCGACAAACGGGACTCGGGGAAAACGAAGCATATTGCGCCTTGTTGCCCGCCCGGGCTGCAGTCCGGGGCTTCGGAAACGCAGCTTATATTTTTCACTTTTCTGGCGCGTTTAGATGACGGGGACATTTTGTCTGACTCAGGAGGAGGGGGAGGGAAGGAGGTCAGACGATCATTTGTTCTTCCACTATTAGGCCTCCTATAAGTGGAAGAAACAATTTCCATTGAAATTATACCTAATGGCGTATTTTACTTTTCATAGATATTTATAAAAAAAAGTAATGAAAGTATCCCCTATATAATACAGGACAATGCTAGTTTTGATGTTAAGGAATTAAAATCTTTAATTAATTTTTATTTAATCTGAAATTAGAAATATTTATATATATATATGTGAAAAATTTTTTTTAATTTTAGACCGTTTTCGTTTTTGCCATTTGTGCTTACGTTCGATAAGAAATACTTACCCAGTTTTAGCACGAATTTCGTGCATAAACGAACGCGATTTATCATAAAAGTCCCTTTTGTTGTTTACAAACCAATTGAATCAGCTGTTGTTGATGAAGCAACCTCTTTTAAAAAAGAATAGAATAAAAAAAAAAACAAATGAATTCAGAGAAAAATAATTGATCAACTATTTTATGGAGTTTATCGATTTGAAAGAAATTAAAATTTTAAAGGCTTAATTTTATGTTTTTATATTTTTTTATAAGAACATGCTAAATTCGGCAAGCACAATATATAGCAACCTTACAGAATTAAGGGAAATTTCCTTACCTTTAGAAGCATTCTTTCTTACAATTTTGCGCTAAGTTGAACAAAAACGAACGCAAACCGAGCATTTCTTACGTTTCGTTAAGCACAATTGCAAAAACGGAAAACGGCTTTACTACGAAGCTTTATATGTGCCCTCTGTAAAACCACCTTCACTGCTAATTTAAGACCATGATTAGTGTTTACTTAAAAAAGTAACTATAATATAATATATATATATAAAACTAATATATATATATATATATAATATATATAAATTATATATATATATAATAGTATATATATATATATATATATATATACTATATATCATGAAAACTCTTGGAAAATTATTTTTGTTGTCTAAAAACAATTGAAATCATTACTCCTTTGCGTTTCGTGTCGTTGACTATAAAGCCTTTCGCTTTCCCTTAGTAAGCTGCTAATACTGCGTAATTTCTCGCCTAATTTCTTTCTGTACAAGGTTCATTTTTTCTTATACTTCCGATCTTGGAAGACGCTATTGATATTTTAACGTTGAAGCTTGTTTTGATATGACTATGTCAAGCTTGAAAAGCCAAACACGTCAGGAAAGCTGGCGGAAAAAACCACGAATAGTATTCGATTGGGGAGTAACGTAAAGTAGTTAGATGGTGTTTGAGAATGTTGCAGAAATTTTGGTGTGTGAAAAGAATAATTGTAATAATTGTAATGAACCAAGAAGAAAAAAAAACTTTTAAATAACAGTCTATTTTTGCTGCGAGTTATATAGATGAGATTTCATATATAAAAAATGACCATAATCTAGGTATTACCATCAATGATAAAATAAATTATTATATCTAAGTATATACATCAATGATCAAATAAATATATATATATATATAAGTATTATATATTATCATATATACAAATATTTTATTATAATAAATATTTCAAAATTTTACTTTGAAATATATATATATCATATCTTTTTGTAATATCTTTTTATTTGCACACAGCGTACATTTTTATCTATTCCATTATTAATTGGCAAGCATTTATGTTTAAAATCACGAAAGGCACATGTTGTGCTTAAATTTAAAATATCATGGATAGGACTCATAGGAGGTAAATACCATCCTATTAATTATATAAAATTAAATAATATAAATTCCTGAGTAAGTGAAGCTGAATGAAAGTAATTTACTAATTACATTTGCATATAAAGAATAAATATTATATCTGTACATACCTTTGGTTCTACCTCGGTTCTACCCATCGTATGGATGAATAATTATTTAATCAAGCTTTGAGAAAAATAATTAAGTTTTAATTACTCAATGTATAATGCATGTTCCAAAATCGAATATTTATTTATGATCATGCTAATAGTTTTGTAGATATAATTCTTTACTATATTTTGGTTAAATTATTAATTAAAAAATGAAAGATAATTAAGCAAATTAAAAAAGTATAATTAATTAATCAAAGTTTAAATAACTAATTTCATGAATTGTATTTTTAAAAAATGTTTGCATATCCTTTTAAATGACTATTTACTCGGGTATGTTTATGTTATTTTGATTGCTAATTATGGAGTTAATTACTCTCATTAATTAGTGTTCCTTATTCTTTTATCAGGTTGTTGTCCCGTGGTTATTTTATTTTGTTATGTGGATTTATTGTTGAGACGCTAACCAGGACCTAAAGTGTCCATTGCAATAAAGATTACATGGATGACGTGTATCAAAATCCCCAATCAAGTCGTTGTGGTCAGAAGAGACCGGAAAGAGACGAAAAATTGGCGACCTTGCCAGGATAAGATGCTGATGATTCCAATTCATTGGTCGGATGAATAAAGGATCTTCAATCGCAGAAGATGCTGGCCACTTTCCATTTCCACAAACAATAACCTCCACATCAAAAAGAGAAAAAGAAATCCCTTTTTAAGGAAAAAAGGACTATGTAAGCGAAAAAACATTTTCTCAAGAAACATATTTTTTTTTTGCCTTTAAAAAAAAAATTCAAAAAGCAATCAATAATAATTAATTGATCATTGTTTTCTATATATTTTAATGTATTATAGATTTTAGTTATTTTTGATATCGTTTGAAATATATCAAACCATTATATTATATATATTATATATATATATATATAATATATATATATATATATATATTATATATATATATATATAATATATATATATTGATCATATCTATATATATATATATATGATATGCAGGTTGTTGGTGGTAAGCTTCTTGATGGAATGCAAGATAGTGAAGCGTGTGTAAGAATAAATGGAGTCGAAAGTGATTGGTTTAATATTAATAGCGGATTGAGGTAGAGATATGTTATGCCTCCTTGACTGTTCAGTTGTTATATGGATGGGGTTATGAAAGAATTAGAGGGGGTGGCAGGAGATGGGTTTAAAATGATGGAGCAATGGAAGAGAGAATGGAGGTTCGCTCCTATTATGATGAGGATGATTTGGTTTTTGTGGGTGAATCTGACGAGAGTTTGAGAGGATTGTTAGGGAGATTTGGCAGGGTGTGTAAAAGAAAGGGGTTGAAAGTAAACGTGATAAGAGTAAAGGTTATGGTTGTGACTGAGGACAGTTCCTTGGTGTGAAGTTATGTTAGAAGCGTGAGCAGATGGAACAAGTGTCTGATTTAAAATATTTCAGGATATGTGTTGGATGAAAAGAGAACGGATGACGCAAGATTGTAGTAGGAAAGTTATTAATGGTAGGAAGGTAAGGAAGGTGGCTGTAGCAATTAAATCATTGGTGGATGTAAAGGGACTAAAGTCTTGAGTGCGCTTAAGGTCTTAATGAGGGTATGTTGTTACCTGTTGTTAAATGATATAGTAGTGAGACTATGGGGTCTGCAATAAGAGATATAGATCGAAAGTTCAATGTGTTCAATGGACAATCTTAGGGGTGTGGTAGGATGAGAAGAATTGATAAAATTAGAGAAATGAACGTATTAGAGTTATGTGTTGTGAAAGAAAGGGGTAAAATAGAGAATAAATGAAAGTATGTGAGATGGTTTGTGGTCATGTGAAGGATGAATGATAAGCGGTTAAGTTGGATAAAGATAAGTTGGGCTGTGTGGCGAATCGACCGGCTGAAGAGACCGAAGAAAAAGTGGATTGAGTCAATAAAGGAATGTCTCGAGAAGAGAAACGAGAGTTTGGCAGAGGGGAGAATAAAGGTTCATAATAGGAGTGAAATGACGGGGTTTTGTGAGGGGATATGGTTGTGGCCCACCTGGGCCAGGGGATGAACCCTACACTTGACGATATGCCATAGTGAGGTTCCGTCGCGGTCCCATGAAGCTCTAGGGTAGATTTTCTGACTACGACGAGATTTCTCACTAATAGGTATAGGGGGGCGGAAGCTGGGCTTTATTTTCGACCTGTAGTCATGTTCTCTACTACATTTCTGTTTCCGATGCATTGCTACGCACCTTGACCCCAGTCTTGGGGAAAGAAGGGATTTATATATATATATAATATATATATATATAATATATATATATATATATATATATATATATATATATATATATATATAATATATATATATATATATATATATATATATATATATATATATATATATAAAACAAAACTGTTTTAATCGTATCTTTCCATGTTTTCATCATTTCCATTATATTAAAGTTTTCAAACTCTTCTCCACCTAACCTTAACGTTATCTAAAAACCTGGATACTTTACTGCCTCCATCCCTCTTCATCTCTGAGCTTAGGACATCCAATTCGCTTTTCCCTACACTCTTGTACATTTCTTATTATTTGGCATACCGGGTCAATAACCATTAATTTTTGGAACTACACTCTGCAATGAGCTTGCTGTATAAACACCGGTTTATTAACTTTTATTTAAATCTTCTTCTTTTTTGGGTGTCCTTTAATTTGTTCTCTTCTCCTGTAGTGGTATTGTCGATCATCCACCAACGTTTAGGTCATCCCAAGGTTCCACCGACAGCCTCACCCCAATATGTTACCAACGCTATTACTGCTATTTTTGTAAAACAATTGTCACACTAACCAGGCCACCCACAAACCTGTTCTTTATAAATTCCCAACAGCACTGTCCACACTAGTTAGTGAGCTTACTCCCTATGTTTTAATATATTCCTAGGTCAGCACAACCAGACTATTGTTACTTCTATTTACTTTACGCAAACCAACCCAGTAAGTTAACAGACGCTATACTCCGAAACCTATAGAACTTTGATGTAACTTATTCTGATGTTCACCACAACAAGTTTCGAGTCTTATTATTTTATTTGTAGTCTTTATATAAATATACCGTATATTACTATAAACTATACAACCGTTAAAAAATACATAAGATACATATTCTTCCCTATTTTTCTAACACTACTACTACTATTAGACCCCAATACTAAGATTACTGCTGTAGTCATTACTGTTACTACTGCAGTCTCGAATGCTACAACTATCACAGCCAATATTAAAATTATTATTGCATCAACTACTAAAATCATTGCTGCCACCACTTATCACTGGAACTATTGCGAATATTGAAGTTAAAACGACGGTTAAATATTAGTATTAAAAATAATATGGTTGTTTTCATTTAGTTATTTTGAATCCCCAGTCATTAGTGTCCTTCATATTTTCCTCAAAAATATACCTTCTGGTGTTATCGTCCTTAATGACGACGCAGTGAATTTTAGAAATCCCTTTGATAACACTTTAAAAAGATTGCAAGTTGTATATGCTGCTTTCAGAATTATTGGCAACAAAGTTCAATTTATGAAAAGCCGAACTACAGCTACCATTACACAGCAAATAATTAGTAGTTAACCAGATCCCAAGCTTTCATTTACTTCAACAGATGACAGCAGATCGAGGCATTTATTGCATTACTCAAGTTACAGTTATTTAAGGGTTAAAACCCGTTTTCTAGAAGCGGTCTCTCAGATGACTGGTTCACCTTAATCTGAACTCTCCATCGTTTCCAGACATACTGCTTTTGTTCAATAATAATTTAGTTGGAGCAGAACCGATCCCTTTAAAATTACTGATTTTATATTTTTATTTTTTCTAATTCAATCTCACTATATATATGATATATATATATATACTATATTATATATTATATTATATATATATATATATATATAGATATATATTATATATATATAATATATTATATATATATATTATATATATATATATATATATATATATATATATATAGTATACTATATATATTATATATAAAAAAGGGTGATTCAAAATCCTGCCGACAACTCGGAGGGCTGGATAGAGCAAACGATAAAGCGAACATTTATTTGTTAAATAAGCGTATGTTGTGAATGACGCTTCATTTCAAAGTTACGGACGAATTGAAGGCTACACGAGTTTATGTTGTGTGACGGCGTCGGCAGTGTAAGGGTTACGACGATTTAGTTTACCCAATTTTTGGCCAGCGTTTAGATTGTCCGTCATATGTATCATAAAAAAACTATTAATGCTACAGCAAAACGGAATACAATGGTGGAATGCTGGTCCAATTTTAGTCGAAAATGTAGAAAAAAAAAAATTTAAAAAAATAAAAAAAAAAAAAAATATATAGTCAAAACTACAGATAGCTACAAGCGAAAAGGGGATACATGTATTTGGAATTCCTGGTAAGAATATCTCACATAAGGAAAATGTAAAAAAAAAAAAAAAAAAAATTATTGTAATAATTATTAGTAATAATTGAAGAAGGCCTATTTAGAAGACCTTTGTATTGGTTTCTTCGTTAAAATAAATAGCAACTTCTATTAAATTTTAGCTTTATATGGCACCACTAGGGGGCTCGAGCCGACCGGGAAATAGGGGCGGGACGTTTTCCATACCCCGAGGGGAGGGGCGGACGGAAAACCCCCGCGACACCCAAATACCAAGACGGGTCGAGACCCTCCCCGAGGGGGGGAATTAGTCCGTACCCCTAACGTTCCCCGGCAAGGCCGAGAGGACCCCGACCTCCTGACCGATCGGTGCGTATACCCTTGGGGTATTCTTTATAAACAAAAAGAAAAAAAGCAAATTAAGAATTATATTTTAACGAGAAACCAATAAAAAGTCTCTAAATAGGCCTTTTTATCATTTAAGTACTTAATAAAAAACAATTAATTTTTTTATTTTTTATTTTTTCTTTACATGGATGGATAGGATATGCCCTTAGTAAAGTGTGTATTCCTTTCGCCCGTGTAGCTATTGTCGTACGTTTTGATGATTTTTTTTTTTTTTTTTGTTTTTTACAATTTTCCGCACTAAAATTGAACCAGCAAGCAATGTATTCCGTTTAACTGTAGCTTACTAGTTCTTAAGGATTACAAATGACGGAACATCTAAACGGCTGACCCTCCAATTTTAATGTTTGTGCGTTCGTACATGTGTATACGCTTAACGTCCTTCGGAAACAAGTGGCAATACCTTTACCTTGCCCATTCATCGTTGATTCAGAGCTACCATCGTTTGCTTTACAACCTCGCGTCAAAACACATACGTTGTTTAGCAAAATATCCTTATGTTACCTCTATCAACGCCTCGGAGTAACAGATGTACGCACGGCACAATACATTAAACATTTATAGAATACCCAAAATCTACGTACGACAGTAACGACGCGTCAAACAACATCACGTGGTTTTAACTTACATCATCCGTAAATTTGAAAAACGAACGTTTACAACATAGCTTATTTAACAATAATGTTCCTTATCGTGCTTTATCATGCCTTCTTCGAGTTTGTCGCAGAAGTTTTGAATCACCCTGTATATATTAATATAATATATATATATATATATATATTATATATATAATATATATAATATATATATATATATATATATAGTATTATATATATTAATATATAATATATGATTTATTCCTGTAATCCATTTAATTGATTAAGATGCTTATACATTTGAGTTTTGGCATTAAGCCAGCACAATTTAACCCGTATTCTCTCTCATACACAGTATATCAAAGAATAAACGGTTTTTTTTTTTGAACTTTACTAGTACTATGGGTTTGAAAACTACTTGTTAATATATTTTTAGTGATACTTTATTAATAATTTTATCGCACAATGAATAAAAATAATAATAAAAAATGAGGTAGTAAGTCGAAGACAGAGCTTCAATATTAAGTTTACCTTGGTTTGTTATATATCTGAGCGGATATATTATATATAATAATTATATTCACGTACTCATAAGAAAAGGTTACATACATGAGTGTAAGTGTATGAATGTAAAATATATATATATATATAGTATAATACTATAAGATATAATTATATAATTTCTACATATAAAGAAAATTATAGAAATTATCTCGCCAATTATTCGAAGTATTTTTAAATAAAAATTATTTAAAACATTGTTCTTGAACTTGGGAAATAACTTAATTTTTCAAACTTTAATGAGAATCAAACTTCTTAAAAATGTACAATAATTAAAAAATGATGAAAAATACTAATAGACAAAATATATACACTACGGTGGAATATATATTGGTCTCTATATACGTTTTATCATATTTTTAATTATGTGTTTGCAATTTAGAAGCTTTGCTCTCAATAAAGTTTGAAAAAATTTTAAGTTAAATCTTCGTTTGCTGTTAACTACAAGGATATCTGAAATTGATTTTATGATATATATATATAATATACATATATAATATATATATTATATATATATATATATATATATATATATATATATATATAATATATTTATATATATATATTATATATATATATATATGGTGAATATAGGTAATATGAGTAATATATGGTTGACAGGATGACCAGAAATTTATAATCCGGATACCGGATACCGGGACCGATACTTATATCCTGTAAATTGGGCCTAATATAGTATATATATATATATATATATATATATATATATATATATATATATATATATTATATATATATATATTATATATATATAATATATATATATATATATATATATATATATGCACGAGGCATCCTGCACTCGATGTATCGTGCTCAGCACGAGTTAGACATTTTTAAAACTATTCTATTTTTGCAAATTCATAATGTTACGATAATATTCTCTTTATTTTTTTGCTAAAGGGAAATAAATGAAATTATTACATAATAAAATATATTAAGATTATGTTACTAATTTAAAGAAGAAAAAAGGGAAAGAATTGAGGAAAGACAGCAACGCTGTTTAAGCACATCTAAAAATAGGACTAACCCGTGCCAAAAACAATTGGCGGATATCATATTAGTGAATTGAGAGTATAAAATGAAATTCATTGATACTGTTGTATAATAAAAATGTTTAAAATACGATATAGAATTAAAATGAAAATCTAAAACAAAAAAACTAAAAAAGTAAAATAAAATTACAGAAGATTTTAGTATTTAAATAAAAAATAAAAAAGTAGCTTGAAATATATTAAAATAAAGTTAGTCTAGAAGTAACAATAAAAACACGTTCCCATAAAAAAAACAATTTAATGGACTAACTCAAGTATAATTATATATAGTATATATTATATATATATATTAATATAACTATTATAATTATTTATATATATATATATAATAATATATATATATATGTATAATAATATATAT
>JABUQX010063523.1:0-15000 GCA_015478945.1 Trachelipus rathkii | reverse complement strand
ATATCCTGGATAAGCAAAAGTATCGCCGAAATTTGAAGTGAAGATTGAGTAGTAAGATGGAAGAGTATGCGATAGAGCACAGTCTGGAAACAGCCGATGCACCTACCTCATCTTTAGTTTTGGAACCATCGGTGAAAGCCTCCACTGATCCTGCATGATCTGTAAGGTGAGAGGAGAAGGCAGCTTCGAGTAGGGCCAGGTGGCTGAGCTAATTTTTAAACTCGTCGACGTTCCAAACACAAGTGGGGAAGAGTATAACTACAGCCCACAGTTCCCGTCATAAGAGTAAGATAAAACGGTGTAAAATATTTAAGCCACAACTAACGCGAATGGTCAGAAAGCTGGGCAAAGGGGCACCTCGTCAAGAAGTGGTCATAACCGAAGGGGCGAGGGTTCGTAATCGTAGCTATAATATGCGCATACGGTATTCTCGCCTCAGAGACAAAGGCATAACACCGGCCTCCACCTCCAAGTTCAACTTCGGCAACGGTTTGAAAGCCCCAGTGTCAATAAGCAAACCCCCATATTGAATGGGCTCAAGTGGGCATAAGTATGATGTAGAAATTGGTCCATAATTAGCGCATCCGTAGTCCAATTTTGATCGAACTGTAGCAATAAAGAGTCGGAGCAATATTTCTGTCAGCATCCCAGGTCTTAGAAGTTTGGTGACACAACAGGTCTAGATAACGGCAGAAGTTCATTTTGAGGTGAATGGTGCTCATGAGGAAGATATGCAATACGTTCATCTAGGGTCAAACCAAAAAATTTAACTTTTGGCACAGTCTTGATAGGAGAACCACAGAGGGTCAAAGTGGGGGAAGTCTCATCTCGGCAACCTGGACTGCCCTTTCGGTGGAGTAGCACGGCTCTAGTTTCCTAGGCAGAAAAAGCAAAGCCCCGCGAGTCACACCATGCCGGAATTCTGTCGATCTTCAGTCGAACATGGGGTTCAAGAGAAAACTTATCACCAGAGATATAGAGGGAGAGAGGTCGTCTACATAAAGGGATCACCGGACTAGTGCTTGGACGTTAGTAATTACATCATTGAAACCCAAAGAAAAAAGTATCACGCTAAGGACACTCCCCTACGGCAATCCTTCGTCCATATGAAACCACCTGGAGTAGATTGGCATCGGACTTGGAAAGATCGATTTGTCAGTTTAGCTTGGATGAATAGGAGCCGACCCCTAAGGCCCAGAGAGTGGAGTTTGTTCATGATACCCATTGCTGTCGGAAAAGCAGCCTATATCCGTGTAACAATGGGGGATAAACGAGACCCTACAGACGTGGCACATCGAACACGTTTCGATGAGGTTGTGGAGATTATGCTAGGAGATGATGAAGATGAATTTTTCAAAAAGTCAGAAGCCTTGTATCAAAAGGAATACGTCCGTCCGGAAGTTGGACTCATTATTGCAGGGTTTAGCAGGAGGAAGATGCGATTTTCCGCAGTTTTTTCTGGCGAAGTAGGCGCAGATCGTTTGCGAGAGGTATGTTTATGAGAAACATGGGGAGGAATCTTCTGACTGGTGTTTGTCGATGGGAATGAGGTTACAGGGAGTGTTTCGAGAAGTGGTTGAGGACTCATTTCTTTGGGCAGTGCGTGAAATTGTGCAGAGCCGACTCCATAGGTTATAGTCGTTCGCTCTGGGGATCTACGAAAGGACTGTACTGGCTAAATAATGGACTTGGAAGTCAAAATCATATGGAGGAGGGTGGGTATAGGAAGAGGTCGAACCTGCTGGATATACAGGCACAGTGAAGGATGTTGGAGAAATACTCCTGCAGATGTAGGTGGGGTGACTGAAGACAAAGGTGTGTAAGACAAACTTTCTCTAGCGTGCCTGGTAGCCTCACGGCGGTCCAGTTTCAGCATTGTACAAAACTCCTGAAATTCTTGTTTGTAAGACGAAAGTGATCGGAGGAGGTAAGTTGAATATCTTTGCAATTTGGGAAGCATAAGGGAAGTTCGCATTCAGAGAGATAAATTCCATCACATAGTGAGCAGATGGGATGGGAAGATGGTTAGTATTTTTGGGGGTGCCCATATTTTTGACAAGGAAAACATATCTTGGACGTGGAACACACGTGCGAACCGAATAGATTGTAAAGTCAATCTTCAATTTGGTAAGAGGAAATTTTTTTCTAAATGTTAGAAGTAAGCGAGCAATTGGACTGTTGGGCTCAATTATGGTAGGAGAAAATCTGTAAACTTCAGTCACAGGCATATGTTTGAGTGTCAGTATATCGTCTGTCGAGTTATTGTAGATTTCTGGTGCGATAATGGTTCCTTTAATGGTATTTCTGACCTTATTGGGGGTAGATACAAAGGGAAAGTTTGTTAAGATTTCCAATGTAGAACACTATCCCAATGAGGTGGAGCGTACAAAGAGGCAGCCATTCCTCATAGGAGTAACCAGTGGGTCGTATGTATCCAGTGCATTTTCCAAGGCATCGCTAAGAAGAGAACTCCTCGATGAAAGTTGAATAGATGACGCGAGTTAAAAATAGAGTGGGTATCCAGCATGTCCTGGTATACCTGGAGGAGGGTCAGAAAATGACTGAGAAGGGTGAGTAGCGGGATAGCTTTGTTGCCAGAGTTTCCGTTCTGTGTATGGCATACACAGAACGGAACCCCATACAAATCCGCTTCCATGTACATGGCTCTGTAGGGTGTTCCACATGACGGGAGGAAATGTAATCCGAAGGGGAGGGTGCCAACTCAGCCCCTTTGCTCATAGGCTGAAATGTTGAAGAGTGAGTAGCCGGAGATGGGCGGGAATAGCAAGAGAAGGAAGGGAGTCACGAATCCTCCATTCTCCATGGCAGAGGAACCCTTGGAAAGACCTAGTCTAGGAGTGACCGAGGAGGAGTCAATTATTTTGAATAGCCGGGATCATAAAAGTAAACTACAATCCTCTTCTCCACAATATAAGACCATGGATACTAATTAAATTATTTCGAAGAACCAGTTTCATTAAAAATAAACTACAAACTTCTTCTCCGAAATAAAGACCAAGTATACCAACAAAAAAGATGAAACATAAAAGTAATTAACAGGATGGATTGGGAAGGCAAATATTTCGTAAGTAAGGGTAGTCCTCTAGGTAGTCCTCATAACTTCACGCGAAGTCCGAGATTATGAACCAAAGTGCAGGACAGCCTCCTCACTGGTTAGGCAAGGTTCAGGTTCCCTACAATTGGTGGCCCGGTCAAAGGCAAAAAGGACCAGTTTTTAGCCTGTACCCTCATCCACGGGGAAGAAGTGTGAGATAGACTGAAGACCCATGCGGGAAGAGGCACCGGAAGGCCCAAAAGGCTCAGTGACAGGGAAAAAGGGAGGACAACCTCTTTCAGAGATGGAAAGTACGTACACAGTACGTAAAGGGACTAGGAGGGAGTTGAAAAAATGTCTAATAAAGATAGCGGGCGAATGGTCAAAAATATATGGGAAAAACAAACGTAAAGGGAAACGATAACAACGACGAAGAAGATGATGATAATAACAAAATTAACAATAAGAATACAAATATTAATAATAATAATAATAATAATAATAATAATAATAATAACTTAATACATAAATAATAATAATAATAAATAATAATAAAATAATCATAATAATAAACACCAACAATAAATAATAATTAATAATAATAATAATAATAATAATATAATAATAATAATAATAATAATAATAATAATAATAATAATAATAATGCGGGAAAGGAAGAAAAAAAAACAAAATAAAATAGAAATCATTTGAAGAAAGATTTTCGCACACACAAAATGTTTATGCCCCATCTCAACAACAACGAATCGACCTTCATGAGGGGGATAATAATAATAATAATAATAATAATAATAATAATAATAATAATAATAATAATAATAATAATAATAATAATAATAATAATATAATAATAATAATAATAATAATAATAATAATAATAATTAAATAAATAAATAAACATAAATAAATAAAAACAGAAATATGAAAAGGTTTTTCACATTACAAATTTCCTATTTAGACTTGGCGTAATCTTTCAAAAACTTGTGCTTCACTTTTTCATCATCGGGGTATTCCATTCGTAGCTCTTCGTTTGGAACATAAAAAACACCATTAAAAATCCTGAAATATTTCCCAACTTCACAATGGTCAATTGGAGCAAGTTTCTGAGTTATCCTTAAGTTTTCTTCTGCTACATAATATCTTGAACCATCTGATGATAAAAGTTTGTAAAATGGCTGATATTTAGAGGGCTGGTGAAATCCGGAAAATGAAGGGTCTCTTTTAAAAGTCGATTCATTCACCACTTTGTACCTCTGTTTAAATTAAATGATTTAATTAAAATAAATTGATAAATTTTTGAACTTTTTTATTCCTATTCTTATGAATATATGTATATATATTCAACATATATATAATAATAATTATATATATATACCTTAATTATGATATATATATACTATATATATTATACTCTATATAATATATATATATATAATATATTATATACTATATTATATATATATATCATCATCACCAACCTTCTCTCCAAAAGACTGGGGATAATGCATGCATAGCCACTGGAAACAAAAAGTAGTAGAAGAATATGACGGCAAGTCAAAAAGAAATCCCAGCCTTACTGTCCTTTATACCCTTCAGTGAGAACTTGCCGCAGTCAGAAAAATCCACTCAAGAGCTTCACGGGACCACGACGGACCTTCACTTATGGCATCTTCGTCCAATGTAGGGTTCATCTCTTGGTCCAGGTGGGCCAACCATACCTCCTCACAAAACCCTGACATGCACTTACTTGGATGCACCATTTTCTACTCTCGGCCTCTGCAAACTCACATTGCCTTCTCATCAGGCTCCTTTACGGACTCAATCCACATTTTTCTTCGGTCTTCCAGCCAGTCGATTCCCAGCACACTCACCACTATACATCACTTAACCAACCGACTATCCATCCACCCTTTCACATGACCAAACCATTCTCAGCATACTTTCTTTATTCTCTCATTTCCACCATTCTTCAAACCACACGCTCCCTAATGCAGGTTCATTCCTCATTTTAGCATTACTCTCACACCTAACACGCCCCTTAAGATTGTCCATCTGTAAACAATTGGTGCTTTAGATATACCTCGTTTATTCCAGACCAAGTTCCACTACAATTACATTAACACAAATAACAACTAACCCACATGTAAGACGGTAGCAAAACCACGAAGACCTAGTCCCTTTAAATCCACAAGGATTTACTTGCACCAGCCACTTTCCTGAGATTCACACAACTTTGCTACCTACACTCTGCATCATCCGTTTCCTTTTCATCCAAACACCCTTTCATAAAACAGTAATCCTAATTAATTAAACCCTCAGACACGTGTTCCAGTTGCTCACCATCCGAACATAACTTCACACTGAGGGGCTTCTGCAGCTCAGCATCATAATTAATTCTTCATCTATGCTTTACTTCAAAACCCTACCTTTTTTACAACAACCTGCCCAAATCTCTCTACTAGATTCCTCTCAAATTTTTTCAGATTCGGCCACACAAAACCAAATCATCCACAGTAGTATACATGAGGATCGGGACGCACTTATCCCATTCTCCATCATCTCTAACAGACCATCCCACTGCCATCCCCACCTCTAATTCTTTCATAAGCCCCCATTCATATGCAGTTTCAAATAACCAGGAAACATAACATATCCCTGTCTCATTCCACTTTTAATATTAAACAATTTCGACTTCATTTATTCTTATTCTTACACACGCTTCCTATCGTCATACATACTTTTAATTCTATTCAGAAACCTACCACCAGAACACCGTATATCACTAGCACCTGCCATAGAGGCTTCCCTATTAATCCTTATATACGCCTGTTGCAAATCCATAAAAACCAAATACAATATCGTCTTCTCTCTCAGTTTTCCTCAATCATTTGTGTTCATGTTAAGAATTGAGATCAACCATCCTCCAACCATTCTCAAACGAACTGTTCCTCACCACATCAGTTCCGTTTCAGTCACTCGGACGCACTTCTTTCGAACCCAAAATAAAGCACTATATCTTCCGCACTACAACACTCATTAAACTTATTCCCCTATAGTTCATATAGTTACACTTATCCCCCTTACAATTATATATAAGGGTTATAACTGCTCTCCTCCCAATCCCTCGGGAACTATAGCCTCCATAAACGCTTTGTTACACAACTTTCAAAAAATCAAACAATCACCATCTCGCCTCCGTTATCGATCATTTCACCAGTAATTTTTCATCTTACCTACTGCATGTTAATATATTTATACTGGCATCACTCTACGCCCATTACCTCCCCTCCTACTAATGACCTCATCCCCAAAGTACCTATTCCTTCCTTGCACCATCAAACCCACACACATTCATATCACTTCTTCATTACTGCCATGTTATGCAGATTTTCGAAAAGTTCCTCCACCACTCTCCTCACATCCATTTCAAAAGGTTACGAAAGCACCATCCTATTCATTATACTAAGCAGATTCCCCTATCCTCATTCTTAAATTTTCGCGCTTGCTTCCAGAATAGCTTCTTATTCCCTTTGACAAGTCTCAATTCACTCCTTCTTCCAAACTGTTCATTTAATTCGTTTTCCACTCCTCGTCATGCATCTTTTCGTGATATTCCTTTTTTCCCTCGCTATACATAATTCCAAACATCTTTCTTTTGAGGACTCATTCATTGGGTTTTAGTACATTTAACCACGCTTCTTTTTGAACTTTTAACCCGCTTTCATCACCTCTTCAATTCCATCATTCATTCATTGATATTCTTACCTTGCCTACTATCATTACAGAAACAGATCCACATACTTTCTTTTGTACTCCTAAACAAATGCTTCCATTCATCTCTTCCTGATTTGTTTCAGTTTCAATTGTTCACTATCAACTGATTTATTTGCGCGAGCGCTCTTACATAATTATCCTTATTAGCCCTTGGTATCACTTAACATCTCACTCTTTATTCTACCCACCTGCCTTCCTTATCACCTTCCTCTCCATCCAAGCCCCCACTAAACTTAATTCTTACATAAAAACAACAATGATCGACTAATTCTCATTGGCTTTAAAACCCTCACTGATACAACGATCCTACACATACTTCAACATCTTCAACCAACACAGAAAAACATCAATCATATTTCACGTCGATACCATCCTACCTACCACCAACTCTGAAAATATCATAATGAATACTTTGTGTTTAAAGAAAAGCTAATCTAGCTTACAGCGCATAACTACTTCGCAACAGAAACCATACACCTTCCTGCCAATTTCAATTTGCTCTCGACACCCCAAGCCACCTGTTATACCCATCCCTTTTTTGAGCACCTACTCCAACCATTTAGGTTACCCAACATAATCAATACTGAAGCTCCTACTCACCCCAAGGCAAAACATCACATTCAGATTATCCCAAAAAATTGCACTCTTCCGAAAATTACCCTTCCAGATGGACCCATATGTTCACAACCACACATACCCTATGACCTTTTACAACACCATAAATTTAACGCATTAGAATTTCTATTACTCACACACAAACAAACACTCTACATTGCTCTATACCTTATGGTGACTCCATCAGGAATTGCAGTCTCCTTCTCATCCCCCTTTTCACTCCTTTCCACATCAGCACCCATACACATTTCACACCACACCAAACATCACTTTTTCACAGTTCCTTTTCATCTTTTTGCTTTCAGTCCAAAAAGCGAGCAAATCAGAATTTCTACCCATTACATCCATCACCTCTCCTCTTCTCCTCAACATTTAATCCTCTGACATTCCAAGTACCCATTTGCGTTCACCATTTACGCCGAAAGATAGAAGGTCGGCTTACTGCGATCACGATCTTCTAAGAGGCATGCATTTGCATTCCTGGCAAAAAATTAGTGGTATCGACGCAGCCAACCCCAACTACCACCGTTCCCATTTAGTCGCCTTGCTACCGATTACGCATTAAACATGTCCAAGTGAGGCAATTTCTTGTCTCCCACACATTAGGGATATAAGGTATAGGTCCTGTTAAGATGTTGTCTAGAAAGAGGGGGGGATAAAAGTATGTGTATATATGTGGATAAAAGGTGGTGGCTGTAAGAGTTTTCTAAGAGGGATATTGGGAGAACGCAACGAAGAGAGAGCGCAACCATTAAGCACAAGGAAAGATCATGGAGACCCCGCCTTCAACCATAGCCAAATGGACGGTATAATTTCATCGCTGCGCATACGCGCACTACTGTATATATAATTATATATAATACTATAAGTATATATATATATATTTATAATATATATATATATATATTATATATATATATAGATATATAGTATATAATATATAAACTTCCTTTTAACGTGCTTTATCGCCTTTTCAGAGGGTAACACGGAGACTACAGGAAATCAGAACTTTAAGGCCGGCCTATCCGAAAACGAACTTCTATTTATATACACGAATTATATATATAGATATATTATATAAATATATAATAATTATATATATATATATTATACTTATATATATATATAATATATTATATATATATATATATATATATATAATATAGTTATATATATCAGAGGTGGGCATAAGCGCAATTTGCGCTTTAGGTGCTTTAGGTAAAAAATGTGCACTTTTGCGTTTGCGCGAAATTTCTAAAAATGTGCGCTTTTTGCGCTCAACAACTTTTTTAAGAGAGCAAAAGCGCAAATTTGCGCTCTATCTAAACTAATGTACGCTTATTATTATTATTATTATATATATATATATATATATATATATATAATATATATATCATATAATATATATATATAATATATATATATATTAATATATGATATTATATTATAATATATTTATATATATATATATATATATATAATATATATATATATATATATATATATATATTGTATATATATATTATATATATATATTAATATATAATATAAAAGAACTCAGAAAAAAAAAAAACCAAAACAAAAAACAACCACCGCAGAACACCCAGAACCTATCACAATTATTGGGATATATAATATATATATATATAGATATATATATTATAATATATATAATAATAATAATAATAATAATAATAATAATATTAATAATAATAATAATAATAATAATAATAATAATAATAATAATAATAATAATAATTATTAATTATTATAATTATTATTATTAATATTATTAGTTATTGTAGTAGCCAAGTTATTATAGTTTGATTGGTACTGTGATTAGCGAATTAAATCCTTGATTTAGTGCTTTTGTGCTTAAATTGGGATAAACAGTTATGAATAAGTGTTTAAAGGAAAAAAGAATTGCAAACGGTGAAAGTCGTCGAATTGTAACTCTTGAAATTATTGAGTGTGATGCTGCCTGTACTTCCCATGAAAAAAAGCAGCCAAGATGACTTGGAGCACTTATGGCCCCATCTTATCAAGTACTTTGGGTCTGTCAAGAGCAAGAAGGAGTATATTGAGGGCAATAGAGTGATGAACAAGGGAAAGAATGAATGCTCCCAATGTAAAAAAAAAAGTCATCAGCTTTGACATTAAATAAACACATAGCTTGAAATCGCACTATTTGATCGTAAGTAACTTACACCGTTACTTTTTATTTGAATTTTATTTCCTTTTAATTTTTAAAATATCAACCATTAAATATTTCACATATTTATTTACATATCTAGATAGTTCATCTTTTGTAAACTTTTTTAGAAAAATCCTTCTTTGCACAAGGAGCTGTGCACTGCATTTGAAGGAGGGTCAAAGCGGGGCTGGAGCTGCTCAACAGACAGTGAGACCATCATTCTCCAGTCTATGCCGAAAATATTTAAGAAGAGAGCTCTTGAGTGCTTTATAAGTAAGTGTGTTATTTTAAGTACAGGTTAACCTATAAGTGGTATCACAACTAACAGGTTAAAAAACTAACAGATTCATTCCATACAAAAATTTCGAATTTGAAATACCAAGTTTCAATTTGTCATTAATACATTCTCATCAAAATATTTTTGCTGTCTAGATTTCTGTTACAATTGGACATTGGGCCTATTCAGATTTGTGGAGTCTGAGTTCTTGTCGAGATTCCTTGTCCTTACCTGAAACTCTGATTTTACCTCCTCTCCAGGAAGAAAAATGCTGATGAGGTATCTTATGTCATATGCATAATAGGGAAAGGCCTGATTTAACCCAACATTGATCAGTAAGGCGTCAGTTATGTGCCACTACATGCAGACAGCCTGGACTGGGAACAACAAAACGGGAGTTTCTGGCGGGATGGGCGGTCACTGATTTACATTTGAATACTTTAAGAGAGAGAAGGCATGTCCTTGCTGTAAAGAGTCATCTGTTTCGGTCATACCAGCACAGTCCTAGCCAACAATATTACGGATATTCACTTCAAAAATTTTGGAACTTGAGCATGAAGGTCAGTAAAAAATCAATCATGCAAATAATAACGGGAATGCTGAAAAAAGTATATAACTCAAATTAATAAGGAAACAACTAAATTAAAAAAAATTGTATCATTCAGGTGTCTGGCATTTACAACAGATGACGGTACAAATTTCTGTCGCAGCCTGTTGGTGTTGCTCATGCAGAAACGGGTGACGAAGAGGAAGAATAACAGGAACCGATTGCAGAGACAAGTGGTGCGCGTGAAAGTGGGGCAAGATTAGTGACACCAGAGGTTTTTCTGCAGACGAAAACCTCTCCAGCATAGAAAAATCTGCTTGAAGAACATGATGCACTTAGCCTAACGAAACAGTCGCCGTTGCATTCGTTACACATTAAACATCTTGAACTAAGATGTCTCAATATTCCTCGCTGGTCTCTTGGTGCAAGGATCCAGTTAATAAGACATTGTACAAAAGGCACAGGAATTGTGGAATTGTCAAAACAGGAAAACTGACAACTGCTGCGAGAATTAAGGAGTTGGGAACAAAGCTTAAAACACCAAGTTTTACTCGCTGGAACTCCCTATACGAATCTATAAAAGACCTGCTTAAGAACCTTGACGATGGCATGACACAAATCAACAACAGTTGTATGGAGCAAAAGCCTTGTCTTCCAGTATTTAACAAAAGTGATAAGGAGGTATGCCGCGGACTCCGAAATAATTGTGTTAGCATGATATGTTCAGAAGAGAAGAATGAGTACCCGCGGCAGTCCTAGTTGCCTAATCATCTTCCTCCTAACGGACAAGATCGGGGAAAATGCAACGAGAGGTTGAAATCAATTTAACAACTTAGCCAAAAAAACTTAGTCCAACTACCTGCTAAAAAGCAACCGAAAGGCAAACAACAGGAAAGGAAAAGGGCTTTGACCGAGGTTCAGCAGTATCTTTGATGATTTAGATTTCTTTATGGCAACAGCCTTGCATCTTCACTTCAAACTCTCGGAGTGGTACGTTAAGGTAAATGAGGGGAAGTACCAAGCTGCCTAGACCAAGACCAGGATACTGGAGGAAATAAAGTGTTATATTGCATCGAATTACTCGCCACAGTTAAGGCACGAAGGTGATTGGGACTGAGTCTAAAAAGGACCCATTTATGGGTGAGTTATTTTTTATAATTTTAAACAAACTTTAGCCTCGTTTTGTATGATTATAATATATAAATAATAATAATAAAATATATATTATATATACTATATATATATATATATAGATATATATAATATATATATATAAAAATATATATATATATATATATATTATAACAAGAGATGTTTAAAGTTTTATATATATATATATATATATAGAATATATATATTATATATATATAATATATTATATATATATATATATATATATAACTATAATATAATAATAATATATATAATATTATATATATATATTCAAACAATACACAGACATAATGTTCAAATGAAACTTTAAAAAAGATTTGATTCTCTGATTACTTTCTAAATTTTCAGAAACTGAAAGGGCCAATAGAACCAGCAGACACATCTGGAGGAGAAGAGGACAATCTTGGCATAAGCTGGGGCTGCAGTATATTTCACGACAGTACCCCTTCCACTAGAACCTCTTCGCTCCGTGTGAATACCAGGAGTTCTGGGTGGACTTGTTTATTAAGTATATACCCCATTACCCAGCTCAACGGCCGTGGAGAGGTTGTTTAGTCAAGGCTCTGAGATTTTAAGAGCAAAGAGGGCACAGCCATGGCATGCAGCAATTTTGAAAAATTTATCTTTATGAAAGGAAAATAACCCTATTCAGAATGCTAGGAGGAGAGCAGGAGGAAAGATCACAGAATAAATGAATAAGATTTAAAATCTTTCTCATTTTTTGTTATATATATTTGCATCTTTCAAATTAAAATTTAATTAACATCAAAACTAGGGGTAACTTTATTTGTATATTTTTTTTGTTGCGCTCCTAAATTATGTATTGCGGCATGTGCGCTGTGCGCTTGCGCGACTAATTTTGAAAAATGTGCGCGTTTTCCGTTGCGACTAAGTTTTTCCACTTGCCTTTGCGTTTGCGCTCCATAAAGTTTAAAATATTGCGCCGCCCACCTCTGATATAGATATATATATATACTTATATAATATAATATATAATATATATATATATATAATATATATATATAAATATATATATATATTATATATAATATATTAGATATATATTCATATAAATATATATACATAATAAATATATATATAGATATATATACTATATATATAATATTAACCGCAACTCGCTGGCGATGAAATTACGTTCCCATTAGGCTTTATAGTATGTAGGGTTATCCCACGACATTCCAGTGAGCTATTATTGGTCTCCTTCTCTTTTGTGTTGCATATATCACACTCATCCTCCAGACATCTAACACGACACCAGCCTTTTATCCACATATCATTTACACATACTTTTTATCCACACTCCTCTTTAGACAACATCTTTTTCAGACATTCCTATCTCCTTTTACAATCCCCTATGTGTGGAGGAGAAAGAATTGCCCACAGCGAATGTTCTGCGTGTCGTTAGAAGGCAAACTAAATGGGACAGTGGTAGTTGGTCAAGGTTGGCTGGACACTACCACTTATCTTTTGCCACCACGAGAATACTAGATGAATAGCCTCGGAAAAGACGGATCTCGTGAAATCGCCGTAAGGCGAACTTCTATCTTTCGGTGAAAAATGTATGAACGAATGCAGTAGCATGGGCAATGTCAGACCAGGAATAAATGTTGACAGGAAGAAGGAGGAGAGAGGTGATGGATGTATTTAAAAAGGTAAATTTGATTTGCTAGCTGTGACTTAAAAAAAGATGAAAGAAACGATGCAAAACGAAAATCAATGTGTGTGAGGTGAAATGCGTTTGTGCTAGCGTGGAAAGGAATGACGAGGGTGAACGAGAAGAATGGCAATTCTGAGCCCAGGACTGTGGTAAAAGAGCTATGTAGATTTGTGTGTATGAGAATACTGAATTCTAATGGTTAACATTTAAGTTTGAAAAGGTCAAGGTACGTGTGGTTATGACATATGGTCCATTTGAGGGTAATGTTGAAGAGAGTACGATTTTTGGGATAATCTGAATGATGTTTATGGACGGGGTGAGAAGGAGCTTCAGTTGATTGTGTAGGGTGACCTAAAAAAAGTTGGATAGAGTGATCAAAAAAGGTATGAACTATAACAGGGTTACCGCCACCAGCAGAAAACTGGAATGGTAGGAAGGTAGACATGATTTCTGTGAGAGAGGTATGCGTGTAAGTAATACTTAACTTTAAACACAAAAAGTACTTCATAGGTTATAATTAGATTTGGTTGTAGGGAGACACTGTATTGATATTGCGTTGCGTGAAAGAAGATGTTTGAATAACTAGTGTTGGATGTTAAATGAATGAAGCAGGGGTTTAGGCAATGAGGACTATCGGATCATATGTGCGTTATGTAAAATTCATTAGTTGGACTGTGGATGTGAGAGGAAGGAGTGATTAAGGAAGGAACGTGGCAGAATTAAGAGTGAGAAGTTAAAGTTGAACAAGGTAATAGATAAGTATGTAAGAGCGCTTCGCGAAATAAATAGTTGAATGTCAACAAGTTGAAACTGAACCAAATCTGGAAGCAAATGAAGGGAAGCAGTGTAGCGTAGTGCCCAAGAAGAAGTATGTAGAGGGGTTAAAGAGGAAGTAAGTATGTAACACATGAGGGGAATGAATAGGTGATGCAAACGGTTAAAAAAAAGAAGCCGTGGTTGAATGTACTTAAAAGCCAATGATGAGGTCTCAAAAGAAGGATGTTTGGAATTATATAAGGAAGAAAAAAGAAATACTAAAAAGATGCATACGTAAGAGGAAAAAAAGTGGTAAATGAAAAGTTTGGGAAGAAGATGAATGGAGACTTACAAGTGAATAGAGAAACTTCTGGAAGGGAAGCGCGATAAAGGTTAAGAGATGAGAAATAAGGTAAATCTGCTTAGAATAATGAATAGGGATGGTGCTTTCCTAACTGATAAATGGAGGTGAGAAGAGTGTGCGGAACACGTTGGAAAATCTGTATACATCTGCCTGAGTAATGAAGGAGGTTGGTATGAATGTTAGTGGGTTTGATGGCACAGAAGAAATCAGTATTTTGGTATATTTGGGATGAATATTTAGTTAGAAGATAATGGGTTAGAGTCAGAAAGTTGAAGAATGGAAATCCTGCAGGTATAGATGAAATTACTGGCTGAAAGATCATGACGGAGGCGAAGATCGGTGATCTGATGCGATTTAGTAAATTGGTAACAAGCGTGATATGGAGTGGTATAGCCGAGGGAACATGGAGATAAGAGCACAGACGAATATTACACCTACACCACCGTGACCTTTATTATAATGTAAGTGGGATAAGGGTAACTGTAAGGATTATAAGGGGATTAGCTTTTATTGAGTGTTGCAACGAAGATATATGCTGGTAAAGCCTCT
>JABUQX010063522.1:0-30404 GCA_015478945.1 Trachelipus rathkii | reverse complement strand
CCACACATTAGAAGCATACAGAAACGGGCGTTATATCACGGTTATATAAGAATCATTTATAGATTATTGTGGTGTGTATACAAATATACTTCGTATTCCTATTTTCTGGTTTCCAAAGTATAAAATATGAAAGTATTATTGTTAATGCAGATTAAGTGAAAATCTACGACATTGCATAAATATTCTAAAGGCTCTAAACGTGCATCCATTGCAATCCATATAACGATATAATGCAAATAAACCCTTTTTCTTTTAGTGAAGAAAATCTCTCGCTCATTTAATATATTTATTATAACGGTTTATGCGCTATCTATTCAGTCATTATTTCCTGGCGTAAAAATCATATTCTACCCGTTATGCAAATTTCTCTGCTGGAGACGCTTTTCCAAGAGTCCAAGGAGTCTTTAGCTGAGTTTTTTTGCCTTCCATACAAAACTGCATTATCATAAATATGCGATATAAGCCCATGGCATTTCGGGTGATCGGAGACATTTTAGATTCTCCCCTATTCATAAAAATCTTTAGAAGTACCTTCTTTGCGCCTTTTAAAGCCCCCATGGGCCCGGTACCCCTAATCATTGTAACCCTGTTATCCCCTTTTCCTTGGCTTTAAAAGGCGCAAAGAAGGTACTTCTAAAGATTTTTATGAATAGGGGAGAATCTAAAATGTCTCCGATCACCCGAAATGCCATGGGCTTATATCGCATATTTATGATAATGCAGTTTTGTATAGAAGGCAAAAAAACTCAGCTAAAGACTCCTTGGACTCTTGGAAAAGCGTCTCCAGCAGAGAAATTTGCATAACGAGTAGAATATGATTTTTACGCCAGGAAATAATGACTGAATAGATAGCGCATAAACCGTTATAATAAATATATTAAATGCGGGTTCTCTTCTTGTCCAGTTCGGCGAATAGGTCTCTCCTCCTTCTTAAGAATTTATAACGACGCCAAGCGATGAAAACCTTCCGCTCCTTTTTCTATTATTCAAGAAGGATTTTGTTACTGAATAAAATACTTTTATTAAAATATTATTTAATAAAATAAATAATAGCGAGAGATTTTCTTCACTAAAAGAAAAAGGGTTTATTTGCATTATATCGTTATATGGATTGCAATGGATGCACGTTTAGAGCCTTTAGAATATTTATGCAATGTCGTAGATATTCACTTAATCTGCATTAACAATAATACTTTCATATTTTATACTTTGGAAACCAGAAAATAGGAATACGAAGTATATTTGTATACACACCGCAATAATCTATAAATGATTCTTATATAACCGTGATATAACGCCCGTTTCTGTATGCTTCTAATGTGTGGGGGATATAAGACTCTTGAATTTTTTTTCTTTTTATCTTCAATGGCATACATGGTCTTCTGGTCGTTCAAAGGTAAACGTTAAATTGATCATTGCTTTTCAAACTTACATTCTGTTTATATTACTGAGAAAGTAATTATGGGAGACTGCCTTTCCAATTGAAAAGTAAATAACTCGTTCCTTACCCCTTCATATATATATATATATATATATATATATATATATATATATATATATATATATATATATATTATATATATATATATATATATATATATATATATATATATATATATATTGGAAAGCAAAATTTGGCAGCAGAAAGGCTGAAGGTCGATATTAATATTGTTAGAAGACAATTTTAAAAGATGCTTGTCTCCTGGAAATGTGTGCAACATGGTTTATCTTTAGAATACTGTAGTGCATGTATTTGTTTGTGTGCGAAATAAAGCACACACCAACACACATACCTACACACACTCTTATATATATATATATATATATATATATATATATATATATATATATATATATATATATATATATATATATATATATATATATATATATATATATATATGCGTGTGTGTGTGTAAAAAGTGAGTATAAATATATGTATATATATATATATATATATATATATATTATTATATATATAAGTTATATTATTATATTATATATATATATATATATATATATATATATATATAAATATTTGTATATATAGATATATTATATTATATTATATATGTGTGTGTGCGTGTGTATTATATATACATATATATATATATATATATATATATATATATATATAAACAGGAAGGAGAGAGAGTAAAATCTTTTTTAATTACACTATGGAGACTTCTAATTTTGCTCAGTATGGGCTGTTTCCTGCTAGTTATGACGTCATAACTTTGTCCGTTTAGTGGGAAACACGAAAGTATTTCGGGCATCATTTGGTTCTATGTATGTTAACAGCTCTTCGTAATTTTCACGGAAGAACTTCGACTATGGCTAAAAACTTTTGTTTTAGCGATAGAGAGAGAAGTCTTTATATAAAATGAGTTTTTATTACGAGTAGAAAATAAAAGTGGAAAATCCACATTTTGGAATAGAGAAGAAGTTCTTATATAAAAATGTTTTTATTACGAGTAGAAAAAGTAGAAAAATCAACAATTTTCTACTTTTTTTTTGTCTTTACGGCATTTTCAAAACAGTTGCTAAGGAATTAATATCTTCTCTCCCTGGTTTCTGATTTTCGCCCTTTACAACTCATTGCAGCCTTACCAATAAAATAAGTTATTGCTTGTACAATAAGGGAAGAGTTGATTTTAGGGAAATTGCCCAAACACGAGGCAAATTAAAACTTAAAAACTAGTGTCATAAGAGTCAAATTCCAAGATTTTATTTCGAGTCAGATTAATTGGAACGTCAGTATTGAAGAATTGTAGTAGGAGTAAAGTTTTGAATGGTTGGCAGGAAAGTGCTGGTGCAATTAAATCGTTGTGAATGAAAAGGGTAAAACTAATTCAAATTGAGTGTGCTAGGTGAGTTCTTTACATTAGAGGTATGTTGTTACCTGTTTAATTGATTACTAATATCTAGGTGAGACTATGGTCTGTGAAATAAAAAGAAGTATTAATCAAGTTCAATTATTGTAATCATTGATATAGGCAACAATGCGTTATCTCTTATGGGCGTAACGTGAGGTGGGGCTCCCAAGGGTAAGGAAGTTGGATCCAAAATGAGGAGATGAACGTATAGAGAGGTTGTGTGGTGTAAGGAAGGGAGTAAATGAAAGTGATGTTGAGATGGTTTGAATTGGTCATGGAGGAAAGGATGAATGATAGTCGCGTTGGTTAAGCGGATATGTTTTAGACTGTATGAGTGTGTTGGGAACCCGACCGTGGCTGGGAGCCGAAGAAAAAGTGGATTGAGTCAGAAAGAATGTCTGCAGGAGAGAAATGTGAGTTTGCAGAGGCGAGAAGAAAGTGCATGATAGAGAGAATGGCGGGTTTGTTGATGGTATGGTTGTGCCACCTGGCCAGGATGAACCCTAACACTTGACATTTACCACTAACCGGAGGAGATCCGTCCCTTAGTTCACTCTCAGGCGCTGGATTTCTACGGCGCCACTAGTTAGCATTTAGACTAATTAATTAAAGGTGGCTGGTAATGCTACTCCCTTTTCCATGAGAGACAAGGTCTTTCTAATCCTTCTTTCTTTGCTACGTGTCCAGATGATTCTGTTTAGTTACGAAGTAACAGAATTTTTATTCTTCGTACCTGTCTTTTCATTCTTTTGCTGAATGCATATAATTACAAAAGCCACAATTGTATACGCACCCAGCACAGCTTCTATTGGCGTAGAAAAATGAGTATCCCAAAAATTAAAAGAAGAAGAGTAAATAAATAAAAATATATATAATATACCTATTTAGGTATATAAAAAGAATAATATATATAAATATATATATTATAATATATATAATATATATATAAATATAATATATATTAATATATATTATATACTACTCTATATATATAAAAATAATATTAATATTTATATATTTATATTTAAATTATATTAATTATATTATGTAGAAATATTTCTTTAATATATCACCAAATAATGGGGATGCTGCCCCACGACCTTTACTATCGGGTTGTTTATTAAACTTTTAAAAATTGGTACTTAATGGTGTACTTTTAAAAAATGCTGATACACAGATTTTAGAGATTACTTGAAAAACCCACTGTTTTGGAGACTATTGTTCAAATTGAGCCACCACTATTTTTATATAAGTTAGCATTTTTTTTAAAAAAACCAAGGCGTGGGTTTTAAAATAATTGAATTTCACAAGGGTATGCGGAAAAATCTAAGATTTCAAAGCCTAGAAAGAAAGCCACAGAAACGGGAAGAGCCAATCTTACAGTGAAATTGTGATTATAAAGTATGGCGCCACGTATTTTTTACTTACTAGTTAATATTCTATGAATACTCATTGATGTCAATGTATGTCCCGCTATACACTTATACACATCATAGACACTACACTTTAGATTTTGACAATCTACTTTTCTGATGTCTTCTCATTGCACCAACAATATATGAATAAAATAGTCACTAAAAACTTCTTTTAAATTCTATCCTTTAAATAACTCATATAATACTACTCGCTTACTCTATTCACAAATATAACCTGAAATTTTTAGTTTGTAGATATCAAATCTTTGTCACGTGGAACACTATGTTTAGGCCAAATAAAGTACTGAGAAGAAATTAAATCTGCAATTAATTATTCGGTATGTCTACATTATCTATTATTTAGCACTCAAATTCAAAAAGCCACACTCAAAGTTAATATATATTACTTATGAAAAGTGTCGCAACTGTCTTTAAAAATTTATCATTTAATTAAAACGTTTTAAATTCTAATTATAAATTATATTACTTGCTTTTCAACATAATTTTTTATTTTAAAATTTAGATATTTGATCTTCTTTATTTAGAAATGAGTACAGATTACACTTAAGATTGGCTTGATTGCTACTAATGAGAATAAGGAAAGCTATCTCAAGTAAAGGGCTTATTTTTCCAAATACCTAAACTTTCAAAGTTAAAAAATAAATTTAAATTAACGTCATCAAAAATTATAATATTATATTATAAATAAATGATAGCTATTATTAACATATTGATACGGTGATACCTCACCATTATATATCTTAGTAAAATATTATATATAACTTAGTAGTCTATGGAGTTAATTAGTGACCTTAAATTAAAAGTTATGGTCATATTGTAAACGTAGTTATTTTGTATAGATATCTTAAAATCACTATTTACTGTCGTCGCACTGCTTTACATAAGCTTGAGTGCAGACTATGACATATAAGTAAATATGTTGCTATAGTACGAAGAATCTGTTTACCTCTGTGAAAATGATTAATATATAAATAAAAACTACTTACTGTCTGTTATAAGCCTATTCAATTGCAAAGTGTTCCCCTTTAATAAAACAAAAATAGAATGCTATTAAATTAGCTTTAAATATTAAAAGGCGTTTACTCTTACATTTTATTAAGCGTTAAATAATTAGATTATCAAGGAAATTGAAAAGAGCTGATAGTAACCTAAGCCTTATTTAGCTATACCAAATATGGCTAATAATAAATTTGACCTCAATAGGTATAGGTTCCTTTACTTCTAGTAAGACTATAGATATTTGCATTTAATGCTATATATTATCATCCTCAGGGATTGGTAAGATATACAGATAAGAATTCTGAACAAAATAGAATTGTTTACTAAGTCCTGCTATGTATTTTGGATCCTGCCCAAAATGTCAAACTTAATGGGTGTATTCACAGTCTTAAATTAATTTCTTTTTATATTATTTTTAAAGCTTTCTTTGATAATACGAGGCCATTAAAATGGCAACTTTTCATGCTGAAGCTGACGAGTATTAACCCGAGTTTGGCCTACCCTCCCAAGTGAAGGGCCCTAGTTAATCAGACTATTGAAAAAAACAATTATAATTAGTAAAATTTTACAATTATTTGTTTATTGTTAGAACATACAACATATATAATAAGGCCTAAAATAATAAATTTGTGTTTGATGGGAAGAAATATCCTTGTTAAATTACTTTATTCATTAGCTTTTAAGCTTTTTCGCTCCCAGCCGTCGACTGTTCATGAGGCATATTTATTTAAAATATTTTAAAACATTAAATCTATAGGCACGTTAGTAAAAACTAGATTAAAATTGCTTACAATTAGGTCACTATGTCAGTAATATATTGTGTAGATAGTACTAATGTCCTAATTTAGTTATATTTTAATATTTTATGTTGAGTTGAAAAATATCTCTTAATGAATTCTTCATCCAAAATGAATATGTATTTTTAGGACTTCTCATAATCTTTAGTATGTTCTTCCTTTTAAATCATATCGTAATCTATTTATTGACCATAGTTTAGGGTTTTTGACTTTGGCATTTTACACCTCAAAAAAAATAAAATTATCTATATACGTTTATTAATATTGTTTAAATATGTTAATATGAATGTATATTAAAAATAAAAACTATTAGCTCTATATATATTGGCTTTTGACTTCTTAAAAAATTTATCATGCATTTTAGATATTTTTAAGGAGTATTTTGTCCTTCATATATCTGGTCCTATGTACTTTTTAAACTTACTAACCTCTAAATAGTAATAACTTAAATGATTTGTCCTATCAATTATATGTCACTGTATGTTATATTTTACCAACATAATTATGATCATTTAAGAAGCTAATGACTGGATGATCTGGATATCTTTCGAGAATATTTGTGCAACTTATAAGGCTTATTAAATATACGATACACTATTTCCTTGGTTTATCAATATGATAAGTGATTTTTAGGTCTTACTACTATGAATCTAAATTGACATTTAATTCGACTTATTTTGTCCCATAAATACATCAGAAATTTGCTCTGTGACTAGCGCCAATTCTAATCACCACCTGTTATTTCAACCCTATCAGCACTTACTCCATTATATAGTTCTATTATTTAAGCTTGTGAAGTCCCTTTTGGGCTCATACGCGTGCTTTTAAGTCGAAAAAAAAAGAAAATTATGATAAAATGAGTTATAATAATTCGCAAATACCGTAATTCATTAGAGCGTTGACTGCGGTGAGATGTGTCGAAAGTGGCTAAACTAACTAATATCCTAAGTGTCATATTTTACATCGACTAGAGTAGTTTTGTATCTCTTGTCACATTATCTCTCGGCTTTGATATCATATTGTGGGGTATTCTAAACTTTGACGATCTATATTCTGGCATATGTTTATGTGATAAAAGAGTGCTTATTAGTAAGATATCTTAACTATACTACCACTACATGGTAGTTTTTTAAACCAGTTGACAACATAGTTGTCCAAGTCTCCTTCAAACGTATAAATCACGTTCCGTGGCATCCAATGTGAATAAAATACCCTTAACTATTCATTACCGCTCCATGGCTATAATAATACGCATAGAAATACTTATATTTGAATTGTAAGCATAGTGGTTTGTTTATTATGTGATATGGCCAATCATCGGCTTGCCTTTAAGAAAAAAGAAAAAAATTCTTATGACCATCGTCGAACCTGTTTTATAGTTAACTAATACAACAAATAAAAAAGTATTTTGCTTTTCAGAATCTCATTACATTCCGCTCTTGCCCCTTGTCCCTTTCAAATAATTAAAAGACTTTACTTCTGCGCCAACCTACAAAAACCAATAAAAAGATACACATCACTGCTGAAATAACATACCACAGAAGAACACTGATTAGCTTCTTTTAATCTCCCGTACTTTCGTCTCGCCTACATAACCCAAAACATGCGTGCCAGATTTATGCCAAGTTGTGTTGGCTTACTCCTCGGGGTGCTCCCACCATGCACAATCAGCCTCCGTACCCTTCCAATACATCCTATTACCCTCTTCCTCCCTGTCCCCTGTTTTTACAAAACTAGGTGCCTAGTATCATGCCTCTAATGCCACACCAGAAAATTGTCCCAAGCCCACAGATACCGAGTAGTCGAAATTTAAAATTTTCATTTCCTTCTTCCTGCATGTTATCGTTAGAAGACTTAAAAGTCTCTAGAAAGATCCCCAAAATAATCTCTTTCACTTCGATGGAATGTCTAGTTTTTAGATTGTTACTACAACTATGTCTCTTTATGGGACTATTTATCACATTGTGATATTTTGTATATTAAGTATCTTATTCTGAATTTTCCTAGTGATTGCCCATAAGAACCCGACGATTAACCCGACCATAGAATAAATGGATATTGTGAAAATCTCTCTGGACTTATAATGTACAACAGTATATGCTTTAATCTCTGCTTTAGTAACTACTTGATAACTTCTATTTGCTCTTCTGGTGATCATAAAAGGTTATATTGATTACTAGAATTATCTGCGATTTCATGCGGACTAATAGATTATTTACTCTGTTTTAATTTTATCGCACTGTAGCTCTGATGAAATTTGTTGTTATTATAATCGCTTGCAACTCAATTACTGGTTTGCCGCATTAAAATTTTGACTGTACAGAGCAGTAAGAGACAATTTCTTATGTTCCTTGTTGTCTTCCAGTCCCCAAATTCTTTTTGTCGGAGTATTAGAAATATTTTTATTTCCGCATGATATTAACGTTACTGACTATAAGTTGTGAAAACTTAAGTTTCATAACCAAAGCTCTTTTCTTTTTAAGAATGTCTTACAAAGATCTTTATGACCTATTTCTTGATATCCACTGTTTTTGGAGAACTTATTGCTTTTAGACGATAATATTTGTAGTTAGTTAGGCAGATTACCAAAGAACTACGGCTGGTTTTATAAAAAAAACTATTACAGCGAGGTCGCTGACGACCGCTGAGCAATTGCTGTGAGAAACTAGGATATTTAAAATGTAGCCGTGGAGCATTACAGTGAATTTTATTGTATAAAAGTTGCTCCTATATTTACTCTGAAAATTAATGAAGTTAATAAACAAGTAAAGTATTCTTTTGCCTTTTAAACTTTAAATAAATATTATTAGTCTTGTTTAAACCATCTCCTTTTATTAAAAGAGTAAACAACAACAGAGCCCAACATAAATTAGGTCAGGTGTACTATTCAACTTTGTTTCTATTTTACCCTTATACTCTCCTACTCTATCTCACTAAACCATGATTTTAGTTTGGGACAACTCTTTGTGCCGGAACATTTTAGGCCATAAGCAACCAATAAAAATTGCAACTACTTATCTAATTTACGTATTATTAGCCCTCCAATTTCAAATGCACACATCAAGTAATCCCCAATAATTTACTTTTGAAATTCGCAAACTTTCTTTTTAACAAAATTTATATTATTATATAACATTAGGTGAGTAATATTTTAATTTTTACACATAATTATATTTTTAAATTACAGATTTATTTGACTTTTATGAAATGAGCAGTTCACTAATGATTCTGATGGCACATTAGAAATATTCTGCCAAGAATATATTTCTATATATAACATTATACTATTATTATATATATCATATATATATATATATATATATATAGAATATATTAATATAATTATATATATATATAAAATTATAATATAGTATATGATATATTATTATATTTATTAGTATAAATAAATAATATAGAGTAAATATATATTAGTGTTTGACCAAATATTAATACATACCTAATATATATAGACCTTAGCATTATATGTAGCTATAGTTAAGGCGAGCTTTTTGCCTCACCTTAAGAACAGGATTCCCTCTCAGTATGGCTTCGAGTTCTAGTTCGGCCACGTAAACGGACACAAAAATAATTTGTCGTGTAGGAGATTTTCTGAATATTTACGTATTGCAGTTAACGGCATAGTTATATTACACTAATCTCAATACACACACATCGACGACCATAGCCAATATGATACAGATGAGCACTGTCTCTCCTGTATCAAAATCATCTTTTCATGTGATCACGCTTTGGAAAAGCCGCATACTAGTGATCGAGAGCCATGCCTTACGGTGGAACAAGCATTCCGAATACTACTTCGCGCTGAAGCAAGGGCTTGCTATTCAGAATAAAATATTCTGCCACCTTCCACTAAATCAAAACCATACAAATACTTTTCCTAACCAATTACCTCAGGATTAAAGGCTATGTGGTAATAATAAATAAATAAATATATATGTTATTTATATAATAATTTATATTATATCTTATATATAGAGTTACTATATATATAATGAATATATAGTACCACTATATATATATATATATAGTAGTATATATATATTATATATATATATACTCACTATATATATATATATATAGGTAATATAAAATAATATATAATATATAGAATATAATAATTATTAATAATCTCACATTTTAGTAGAAACTGACTGGGAGACCGAAGAAACACTAGAAAATTGAGCAGTAAGATACCTGAAGGACGAGGAAAATATTGAGTTTGGTAGATGCCGAGAAGCACAAGTGTGCATAATAGAGTGAATGCGGTATTTGTGAGGGTATAGGGGTATGTTTAAATGGCTTGGACCCAGGAATAAAAGCCCTACACCTTGACGAGATTCCACAGTGAGGTCCGTCGTAGTTCCATGAACCCTAGGTGGGATTTTTCTGACTGCACCAGTTCTCACTTAAGAAGATTAAGGGCCGTAAGCTAGACAATCTATTCGACTGCGTCATAACTCTTCCAAACTATTTTCTGTTCTGGTTGTGATATGCTAAACCCTCACCACCATCAGGGATAGTGAGATTATAGTATATAGGTATTATATATATTATAATTATAATATATATATATATATATATATATATATATATAATATATATATATAACAAGGATATATATAAAGATGTTGGGATTAATAATCTGAAAAATATTATATCAATACCAAATGTATATTTCAATATAAGATGTGTACATCATGACAATTGTATGCCACCAAAAAGAAAAGAACAAAGCAATTACTGACTAGAATAATAATATAATGAAAAAAAAGAAAAAGAAAAAACTTAGAGAAAGGTACCCATCCCCACATCAGCCCTAATGCATAGAAGCCTTCAAATAACAACGCCAAACCTTACACAATGGTTGGTTCACGAATTTAACTCTCTCAATATTAACTGCACCTAATTCTTCCCCCGTGGCTCATCAGACAAAAAAGAGATGTTATGTCTGGATTATGACAACTCACTGCAGACAGACCATCCTCATTGGTTAGATTGAGTTTGAGAATAACCCCCCATACACTGGCAAAACAAGATCAGTTATAACTTGTACCCACAAACATTGGGGAAGACCCAAAAGTAGTCCTGGGATGGACACATGGAAGTATAATGGAACCTGGAGAAAGAAGTGATGCCACTAAAGGGTGGAATTACAAATACATTTATGTAAAAAGGGGAATGAGTAAAACAGATAATAATAATAATAATAATAATGCTTCCATTCTCTTAAATATTTATCTAACCTAAGCAAAAGAAATAGAAATTAATTAACATACCGTTAAATGTTGAACACGCAAAATTTTCGAATTTGTTTGATTTTCAGAATTTTCAGATTTTATGATGTTATTTATGGAGAGTTCACCCGCAAACATCCGAGTTCTTTCTCAAAATCTCTCAACTCTGAACGAGATAGAAAGTTTTGGAAATGATTCTCATCGTCTTCCACTTAACTTCTCCAGGAGCAAACTTTGTTTCATCGTAAGGAAAGGTCTGTTCAAAATAAATTGAACTTAAAGGAAGTTTACTCCGGATGTATAAATAGAACTATATATATATATATATATATATATATATATATATATATATATAACCTTATATATATATATATATATATATATATACTATACCTTATAACTATATATATATATATATATATACAGCAGCATGAATATGGCATAATATGTAGTACTTGGGTGACATGTATATGTAGCAACCAACCTTGCTAGTATGTAGCCAGCCCATGCCAGCAGCCAGCAGCAGCCCAGCCATCCCAGCAGCCAGCTGCTGCTGCAGCTGCTCAGCTGTGCCAGCAGTATGGCCCAGCCCAGTAGCCCAGCCAGCCAGTAATATATCATGTATATATGTAGCCATTATGAGTATAGCCAGCTTGTAGCAATGGCCAATAGCCAATAGCAACAACCAACGCCAGCTAACCAGCAGCGCTGTTTATCTTTCTGCTCAACCTTTGGCACCAACAGCTAACCCAATATATATATGTAATAACTAGTAGGTATAATAGCATCTGTATGTAGCCAATATATATATAGTACTCCATTATAACTTTGTAAAAATTTTAATTTATGTTCGTACTTATGCTAAGATTTGCGAAAGCAAAATTTTAGCATAAGTCGAAATGAAATGATATATAAACCCGTGATGTTGAGATACTCTTCAGTCAGATAAAGTCAGATTAAATTAACACTCAAGATACTCTCTCCAGAAATCCTCGCGGCAAGAAAGGTAAATTTCAAGGAAAGGGCTGCGACTTAATTTCGATCACAAATTTTTGCTAAACGAAGAGTCAGAGCAAGGGTGGAAAACGCGCTGAAAAGGCTGTGACTACCAATTCGCCTACGAAGAGAAAGTATCTCAACAGAAGGACTTTTACTTTCATTGTATATTTTACTTATGTTGAATAAAAACATCATTTCAAATATGGATCTTTAAATTACCACCATCCTCTTATATAGGGTGCTTGCTCATAAAATAAGCCCTGCATCTTAGCAATTCTACCCTATATGATTGGTGAACCTGGAGTAGAACACCCAGAACTTCAATCAACGCCTTCTGTAAAACAAACAAAAAATAAAAGAAAAAGAAAAACTACAATAATACTAAATTTCTCAATCAAAACACTCCTGAGAAAATGACTCAAACAACGAACATTATCGATACGGACTTCAATTTTTCATTTTAATTAATTTTGGATTATGGTTTCATCTTTTTACAACTATCACAGTTCGAGGATTCATCGTCAGACATAGCAAACTTCCTTTACGGTATGGATTTCTTTTTCATCATTTTAAGTTTGGATTATGGGCAGAAACTCATTTTTAAATTCCACTACGAACTTTGATTCCTTTTGAATTCTAAATGGTTCTGAGCCAGCTACCCTTTTATGTATGAAGAAATGTTTCAAATAAAGGACCTCTTAAATTTCCAACAGCTTCATCTCTACATATGTAACTTCCTTTACCGTATGGATTTCTATCATTTTAAGTTTGGATTATGGGCAGAATTCATTTTGGATTCCACTACGAACCTTGATTCCTTTTCGAATTCTAATGGTTCTGTGACCTCTCCCTTTATGTATGAAATTTTTCCAAATAAAGGACCTAAAAATTTCAAAGCAACTTCGTCTCTACATATGTCAAGCAATGTTTCTCTGGTAACTACAGCTTTGAAAACTTAAATGCCTTTTAGGCACATCATTTTATACATTAAAAACGCCTTATATTGGACCTTTCATTGGATTCGGTTTGACCGATGTGGCCTATTTAACTTGTGAAACCTCAATTGCTCCATATCAAGAATTATGTATTAACATTTTTGTACTTTTATGCATTTAAATATTTGTATGTTTGTTTATATCTAACGGATATAACCAAATATGCTTCTGTTTGAATGCACCTTTTATTTGTATATATATAATATTGTATTTTTATGTATTCAAATATTTGTATATATGTTTAGATCTTAGGATGTAACCAGTTATGCTCGTATTTGAATATACTATTTTTGCCTTCAAATGTTTGTATGTCTACTTATGTTTGGACATAATTAGATATATTTGCATTTGAAAGTATAACTTTATGTATTTTAGTTATTATTTTTACCCCATTGAAATGTTTTATATGTTTGTGTGGATTGTTAAATGCCCTCAAATATGTCTTATTGAATGAAGGATCATTTCTCACTCTTGTATAATTATTATAACCTACTCTCCCTCCGTGTTTAGCGCAGGAAATAATTAGTACTCCATTATAACTTGTAAAAATTTTAATTTATGTTCGTACTTACATGCTAAGATTTGCGCGAGCAAATTTTAGCATAAGTCAAATGATATATAAACCAGTCCTTTTGAGATACTCTTCAGTCAGTTAAAGAGAGTCAGATAAACTTAACAATAAGAATCAGAAGAAACTACAAAGATACTCTCTCCAGAAATCACTCCCGGCAAAGAGATAAATTTCAGGAAAGGAACTTGCACGACTTGAATTTCGATCCTGGAAATTTTCGCTAAACAGAAAGAGTCAGAGGCAATTGTAGAAAACGCGCTGAAAAGGCTGTGACTACCAGTTCGCCTACGAAGAGAGTATCTCAACAGAAGGGACTTTTGTTACTTTTTTACTTTTATTGAATATTTTTACTTATGTTGAATAAAAACATCATTTCAAATATGGATTTCTAAATTACCATCCTTTTATATAGGGTGTTTGCTCATAAAATTACTTGCATTAACTTCCTATGTATATATATATATATATATATATATATATATATATATATATAACTCCAACAACTCCCAGGAAGGGCTAAATATCTTTACAGATGTTATAGTATATAATATATATATATATATATATATAGGTTTTATTTATAAGATATTTGACTCCGTTTATACGGGGAAATTTTCGATAAGAAAAACAACGAATTTGGGCCTTTTCTTTATTGCTGCAATTTCTATTATTTATTGGCGTTACATTTTTAATTTTTTAGAAATTAACAAAGATTTTTATTATTATTATTATTATTATTATTATTATTATTATTATTACCTTATTATTTAATAGAATTTAATTTTTCTAAGTTCTTTCATTTTATATTTGATTTTCGATTATTATTATAATTTATGGGTATTTTTATTTAAAAAAAAACTCCTCCCCGGACACGAGCTTGCAGGTACTTCTGCAGGGACAGAGAGAGGAGATGATAGGGAAGGCCACCCGGATCAAACACACATTAAATATATAAAAATATCAAATATCAATTATTATTGTCAAGGTGTTTCTACAAACTTTTCGTATACATTCATCAGAATTTAGAAGCTAGGGAAATAAATAGCCTAAGCACGTCCTAAGCTACTCATTTTATAAGACTATAGGTGTAGAAAAAAATATATGTCAATTTCTTTTTAATTTTTGTTAATATTAATTAAATTACATTTGAAAATCCAGTATTTACTAATGTATTTAACCTCAAATCATTGAAATTACGTTACATTTTTTATTGATTTTCGTTCTTGGAGTCAACATATCCTGCCTACGCCCATATATATATATGTATATATATATATACCTTCATTCTTTCCCTTTTATCTTTCAACTCTTATATATATATATGTATAGCCAACAACTAACCCAACTAATATAGCATATATGCTATATACTGCTGTATATAACAGAGGTGTGGCGGATAGTGATTTTTCACTATCCGATTAGCGGATAGTGATTTTTCACTATCTGCAGATACTGGATAGTAAATCACTATCTATGTAACGAATTTAATGTTAAGTTTTTAGTTTTATTTAGGTACTTCACACACACACACATATACTTATATATATATATATATATATATATATATAACTAACTTAGCATATATATATATATATATATGTATATATATATGCTCAACTAACTTATATGCTATGTATATATACTAACTAACAATACGCCTTATATATACATATAGTATGCGCCTATTAACAACAACATATATATATGCTACCACGTTGCTATGTAACCAGCAGCAACTAGCAGCATATATATATATATATATATATATATATTATATATATATATATATATATATATATATATATACCGTATATATATATATATATAGCTTGGACCCAACTCTTTTGCACACCACCAACCTCTTTCCCAAGCCTCCATCCATTTGGAAAAGGTTATATATATTAATGCTTTAAATTAATAATTCAAATTATGTTTCAATAACAAAAGCTTCAGAGCCCTTTCAGAGGAGAGTTTTGCTTCCACTCTTTTCATCACGTAAATGAGATCACCACTGAGAAAGACGCTCACTAAGCGCTACGGTAAAGGAGCGCTAAGATTTTCCTGGCGACTTCTGAAAAATGTGGAAAACTTTTAATTATTATTCCACAAGACCAGTGGATCTTTTATCTGATTCCAGCTTTTCTCTTTTGATACTCTTAGTCAGCGGTAGTATGCTGACACCACGGGCATCGCTGCTGGAACGTTTGTGCTAGAAGCCAAAAAAAAACGTTGCCATGATATCGCTAATAGATGGTAATTGCGTGTCTGTTTCTGTGATCTTTTGCTTTTATTGGCTAGTGATAGTTCGGCCTTTAGCAGCATTTCATCACATAGGCATCCCAAATTAATTTTAACAGTCTGTGAAACACGTGATTCAAGAAATTTTGTTTTGTATCTAGGATTTAGAAAAGTTGCAATTGCACATGCGTAATCGTTTTGCAGAATTTGAAATCTATTATCTATCTCCATCATGACTGTTTCTGTGATCCTTGAAAGTCCGTTACTTTTAATATATATATATATATATATATATATATATATATATATATATATATATATATATATATATATATATATATATACTATACTATATATATATATATATATATATATATATATATATATATATAAAGGTAGTGCACACGTTACTCATAATAATTCATTAATGAATACTATCTGCTATCCGCAAAAAATTATGCGGATGCGGGTGCGGATGCGGATAGTGAAAATTCGGATGAGGTTGCGGATGCGGTTGCGGATCTTGAGATGAGTGAAAGTGATGCGGATGCGGATATCCGCCCACCTCTAATATATATATATATATATAACCCATGCTGCTGCCAACGCCTGTATATATATATATATACCCTGCTGATGCAAATAATGGGCCCCCTCGTGGCATAGGTTGACTTGCTGCCCCTCTTGATACCAGGCTGGTGAAGTCTTGTGCGTAACGATCCGGAATTTATCTTCTGGGGCAGAATTAACGGCTGCAACGAACGCAGTAGAAAAGCGCGACAGGCTTGTGATAGCTGGCCTTAAAGCTCGATTTCCCGTGTTACCTTCTGAGAAAGGGATTAAGCACGTTAAAAGGTTATATAACCTTATATATATATATATATATATATACTGCTCTTTCAGTACCTATACTTATCTATATGGTATATATCCTTGATAGCAAGTTTAACTTATATATATATATATATATTCTTTCTTTATCCCCCCTTCAATTCCCATAGATGCGGGGTAGGGTACATAACATGCAAGGAAATGTGATAATTAAGTAAAAGAACATGACGTAAGTCGAAAGGAAAACTTTTCCTCCATTACCATCCCCTCAATACTCCTACACGAAAGCAGTCAAATAACCCAACCTAGTACTTCACAAGACCGCGATGAACCCTCACTGTGGTATCTCAGCAATGTAGGGTTCATCTCTTGGGCTATGCCCATAACCATACCCCCCTCACAAAACCCCTCATTCACTCCTACTATGCACCTTTCTTCTCGTATCTGCCAAATCCACATTACTTTCATCCAGACATTCCTTTACTAACTTAATCCACTATTTCTTCAATCTCCCAGCCAATCGATTCCGAGTTAACCAACCTATCTTTCATACTTTAGACATGACCAAACCATTTTAATACTCTCATTCATGCCTATCTTCACACCACAGAACTCTCTAACACGTTATTCCTTATTTTATCAATTCTCCTCACACCTAACACTCCTCCAAGATTATTCATCCTAACAGATTGCACCTAAGATCTATATCTCTTAGTCCAAACCATAGTTTCCCTATTATACATTAACACCAATAACAACATACCCTCAATGCAAAACCATAGCGCACTCAAGACTTAGTCCCTTTGCATTCACCAAGGATTAAATTGCACGAGCCACCTCCCTAACATTCATGACTTTCCTACATCACTCTGCATCATCCGTTTCCTAAGTATTTAAACTCACATGCTTGTTCCAATTGTTCACATCCAACATCATTTCACAATGCAGACTCTCCTCAACCACCATCATCACCTTACCCTTTTCTAAATTTACATTCAAATCCCTCCTTTTACACACCCTACCAAGCCCCACTACCAATCTTCTCAAACTTTATTCAGATTCGCCACACAAAACAAAATCATGAGCGTACAATAAACAGGACACCATCCACTCTCTTCCATTCTCCTTCCCCTGCCACCTCTACCTCTAACTCTTTTATCACTCCATCCATATAAAAATTAAATGACCATGGAGACAACACATCCCTACTTCACTCCACTATTAATATTAAACCATTCACTGTCCCCTCCATTAATTTTTACACACGCTTCACTATCGATATACATACTTTTGATTCCATTCAGAAACCTGCCACTAATACCATATATATCACTAACACCTTCCAAAGAGCTTCCATTTTAATCCTATCATATGTCTGTTGCCAGTTCATTTTTCTCACTCATTTGCTTGAATATAAAAATTTGATCAACACATCTTCTACCACTTCTAAAAGCACCTTATATTTTAAAATATGAAACTGATTTAGGTAAGGGAAAATATCACAATACTGACAAACTTTCTTTCTAATACTAATCCGTAACGGGAAAGGAGACGAAATAGAATAACAAAACTGAAGAATTATTAGTTTTGAGTGTGGTAAAAAAAGGAATGTAGGGCAGATTTGTATCAACAGTTTTATAGATAAGCAATAAGTGAACCACTCTTTGAGAAAGCTAAGTGACAAATTTATGGAGAAAGAATCTTTGAATTTGGCATTTAAAATAATGCGTAGAGAGTGATAAGGGCCCATGAAAAAGGAGACAAAATGTTCAGTCCATAAACCACAATCCTATATAGTACTCTTTCATCTTTTGTTGTTTTTAAGACTGTAAATATTATTTACAATATCAATATACAAACCATTATTCTCTTCATTTGTTCTAAACAGCAGGGCTTGTAGCGAGTTTCTTATCAAAAAAAGTGAAAAAAGTGAAGCAGAGTATAACGAAAAATTGATTTTTATTTCTGATAATCAGTTTTTTTATATATATTTTTCCTACCCAGGCTTGATGATGTAAACAACGTTGCAATATATAATGATTTTGGTTTTAAGTCCAAAAACTAGTTAAGGTTATAATACTTGTTAAGTAGACCCAGATTTGCTGTGTATACTTAACAAAACTTATCATAACCTGAACTTATTGGGTCCTAAACAGGGTTGGACAAAAAAAAAAAACAGCCCAGTGTGTTTTTTGCTTTTTTTGTTTTTTTTTTATTGGGCTTTTTAAAATTTCAATTTTATAGGGAAAAAATAATATGATCAATAATTAAATTTGTGTTTTGTAATGTCATTTCTGTATTATTTGACAAATAAATTAATAAATAGGTATAAAATTTACAAATTAAAAAAATAATTTGGTAACAGACATTGCCCAATTCCCAGTGCTGAATGAATGTCATTGCCTAATTGGTGAAACTCGTTAAGGTAAATGGTATTGCTATTGTTACAGGTTATTGATAGCAATGACCTAACAGGACCATCTTAAGTAAAGTAATTAAGCAATATATTTAAATTTATATTATTTAAACTTTGAACATTGTCACCATCATAATCTGAGGCTCTGAGAAAGCATGACAGGACCATCTTAAGTTAAGTAATTAAGTAATATATTTTCTCTTAATTACTAATTAGATAATATTATCAATAACACTAATTCTTGGGAGTATTGTGTAAACATTTCTCTTCTAAACGAAGTTATATATATATAACATATATATATATATATATATGCATATAATATGCTTAATAACCAGCCAACTACTTTATGCTGCTGCTCATATATATGGCAGTAATAATAACATATATGTAACAATAATAATAACAGCCTTATATAGCAACGTAACCAACAATAACTATATTAAGATTGTATATATGTATATATTGAGTTGAGTCCTGACACGTCACTTCTCAAATTAGATTGTATTACAAAGTATTAATGAAATTGTTTAACACCAAAGTTGTATAATGACAAAGAAAATTCCGAAATGGTGGAGAGTATTATTTCTTCTTAAGTTCAATGAGGCAGGGTAATTCAAACGACCTTCAATTCTTGGTTTTTACTCATCAAATTCTGATTTAGAAAGATATACTAAAACCTATTGGAAATTACCAAAATTACTATCTATATTAATAAATGAAAAATAAAAATAATAATGATAATAATGGTAATATAATAATAATAATAATTATTGTAATGATAATAATAATTATTAATAATATTAATAGTTATTGTAATAATTATTGATATTAATAATAATAATTAACTGTTAATAATAATAATAATTAATGATAATGATAATAATAATAATTATTGTAATGATAATAATTGTTAATAGTATTAATGGTTATTGTAATAATAATTATTGATAGTATTAATAATAATAATTAACTGTTAATAATAATAATAATTAATGATAATAATAATAATAATAATAATAGTAATAATAAAAATAAAAATGGTAACAGTATTAGTATTAGCAAGATAAAATTAATAAAGTTTTATATAATTACTATTTATATGAAATATAAGAAGTTTGTTGTTGCAATATAAGGCCTAAGTTTACAATTAAATTTTTATACTGAAACAAAATTAATAATAAAAAGAACTAAGTAAACGAGGAGAAGTATTGAAAATAAATAAAAATAACAGGATTCTTAAAATTACAGATATTTTTATGTATAGCCTTGTATATATATAACATAATATATATAATATATATATAATATATACATATATATATATATAATAATAATATGCTGCTGCTACTACCTTTGCTGCTGCCTCTAGATGTATTCTATTAATAGCCAATATATATATATAACAATATATATATTAAAAAGAAGGTTTGCGTGAAGTTTGAGGGTTTTATTTTTTTTTTTTTTTTTTGTTATACAAATTTTTATTTTCAATTAATTTTAGCACATTTAGGTACTGAGGTTTTTAGCTTTGATGAATTTTATCCCGAATTTTCCTTTTGTTTTTGGCTTTTGCTCTTGTTTGTGCGTGTGTGTGTGTGTGTGTGAGATGCACATGGTCTTCGACAGGCTTTACAGTGACTTCGCAACATCCGTGGCTTAAATTCTAACTCTGCTTCCGTTAGAATACCACCTCTCTAACTCTAGCCTAATCTTTTGCTCTTGTCTGAGACTCAGATGGCTAAAATTAATCCTCTAACTCGTTTAACGTATCCAACTATAACTTATTTCATAATTTCCATCTAAAAGGGTGGAGTATGTGCCATTGTAAACATTAATAATACTGTAACACGTCTCGTGAATCTCGAATCACCTATTTTTGTGTTCTGTGGCTTAAAATCTTTCTTTCTTCTACTACAATAATCTTGTGCTTCTGCTACACCTTTTTTGAACTCTAATTTTCACCGCCTTTTTTTTTTTAGAATATCTTACTACTTCTCACGAGAATGTTATCTTCTCATCCAAATATGAGGTCCTCTATTTCCAGGGGATTTCAATGTACACAACACTGAATGGTTGGGATCCTCTCATACTGATTTAGGTGGGGAGGAGGCCGAATCATTCAGCATTCTCAACGATCTGGAGCAACTAATTAAAGAACCAACACACATTCCGGATCGTCCTAACCAATTCTTGAACACACTTGACCTATGTTTCACCACTAGTCCTTCTCTCTATAAATACACCACCTTCGCTCCTATTGGTAAATCTGACCACAACCTTATATCTCTTAATTTTAATACTTTCTCTCCAACAGCTCCATCCTGCCCTGTGCGTTCTTTCTGGCACTTTGATATAGCCGATTGGTGCGTTTGTTTCAAAAACCCCGTCGAATCCTGGTTAAATGGCACCAATTTTTTATACTCTTTATAGTAGGGCAGTGATATGGCCACAAACCTGCTCCACCTAGAGTAAAACTTTTGTTGAGATACTTCAAATATGTATAACACTTCCAAATGTAACTAATGGATCAGATACTAAACAGAACAGAGCGTTGTGTCAAACTATCCCGTATTCTATTTTGCTGTTCTCATATAATAAAATATATTATACTTTATTTGCTTTCTTTTACTTTCGCTTGTTTTATTACCTTACCAGAATAAACTATAAACCTTGTATTTATATCCTCAGTAGTTTGTTCAGTAGTTCTTTATAGTCAATTCCAGATCTCCATTTTATAATTGGTGTTTTTGTTTCAAACCCCACTAAATTCTGGTCTCAATTGTAACCTCAAGACGATCTATGATGTCTCTCCAATTTGTTATGAATTTTATAATATACCTCGTTATCTTTGAAGTTATGCTTTATTAATACTCAGAGGGCACTAAGTCCCAAATAATTGAATCTAAACTCAACTACCTATTTTAATCAAATCCAGATAAAGCTGACCTCTCAATATATACGCAATGTCAAAATAAGTTCTCGTTTCTTAACTCGTTATAAAATAATACCCAAGTGCATGAAATTGATCTTTTAAATAGCCCAAAGTTAAATTAATATCTCTGAGTCCAAAATGTCAAGCTCTAAATTAAATTGAATTCAAAAAATCATTAATTGAAGTTAATTCTAAGTCCAACCATCAATAACTAGTAATAATTCTGAGTCCCAATATCAATAACCAATAAAATGATTCTGAGTTTCAAATCAAGGACGGATGAAACAATTCTAAGTTTCAAATCAATAGCTGATAAAATAATTCTAAGTTTTAAATCGACTAAAAATCCCCTTTAAATAATCAAATCCAAAAAGGTTTAAGTACCCACGAATGATAATCAAATCCAAAATGTTTAAGTACCCACGAATGATAATCAAATCCAAAATGGTTAAGTACCCACGATGATATTCAAATCTAAAATGGTCACTCAAATGCAAATATAATTCTAAACATAAACTCCAACAACTGTCTTGGATAATTTATTTAAATCCCAAAAATTCAATTCAACTTCAAGTGTTTAATAAAATAAAAACGCTTTTTATTATTTATTCTATTTACACGCACTGAAATGTAATATTAAAATCTTATTTGAAAAACAATTCCAAATAAATACTAAAATTGTAAAATAATATTTACAAAAAGTTTCTCTCAATGTAAACTATTTCTCCTGGACTTGTACTTCACAGTTAATTAACACCAATATCTTTAATTGTTAATTCAAAATTTATTCCAAAAACTTAAACAGTTTCCAAGTGTCAAACTAAAATTCATTTCAAACTTACAAATAATAACTATGTTCAAAATAACTGTCCACTTGTGTTCCTATAACTCAATTTCAAACTTAAAATGTCGATATAAATAATCCAGATGCAATTTCAATTGAGTTGATTGACAAATTTCAACTATCAAAATTCATATATTAACTAACCAAAAACTAATGTAATGTTACCGTAATAATCCTTATAACCACAAGAATTATAAAAGCAAACTAAAAATAAAACAAATGTCAAAGTAACCAATCTCAATAGTTACCCAAAATTCAAATACTAGTTTCAAATAACTGACACATAATTGAAAAATGTTTTAAGCAAATGAGTTTCAAATGGCTAACAAATATTCAAGCAAACTAGCTTTTAGATAACTGAAAAATACTCAAAGTAAACTAATTTCATATAAACTGGAAATATCTGAAGTAAACTAGTTTAATATAAACTGAAAAAATCTGAAGTAAACTAGTTTCAAATGACAAACAAATAATTGAATTAAACTAGTTCCATATAAACTGAAAATATCCCTGAAATAAACTAGTTTAATATAAACTGAAAAAATCTGAAGTAAACTAGTTTCAATTAATAAACAAATAATTAAAGTAAACCAGTTTCAAATGACAATCAAATAATTAAAATAAACTAGTTCCCTATAAACTGAAAAATATCTGAGGTAAACCAGCTTAATATAAACTGAAAAATCTGAAGTAAACTAGTTTCAATTGATAAACAAATAATTAAAATAAACTAGCTTCAAATGATAATCAAATAATTAAAATAAACTAGTTTCAAATAAACTGAAAAATCTCTGAAGTAAACTAGTTTCAAATGATAAACAAATAAGTAAGGTAAACTAGTTTCAAATAAACTGAAAAATATCTGAGTTAAACTAGTTTCATATAAACTGAAAAATCTGAAGTAAACTAGTTTCAAATGATAAACAAATAAGTAAAGTAAACTAGTTTCAAATAAACTGAAAAATATCTGAGTTAAACTAGTTTCATATAAACTGAAAAAATCTGAAGTAAACTAGTTTTAATCACCTCCAAACTATAATTTTATAACTATCTATCTACAAATATATATATATATATATATCTCAACTGTCAATTCGATGGATAAGGCCAACGCACAAATTTAATTGTCTATAATACCTAAAAGGCCAACGCACAAATTTATATCTATCTTGTTGAAGATTTTATTACCATAGACTATCCATATATTAGGCTAAAGCACAATACTGATAAGGCTATAGCACACTGTTGATAAGGCTATGGCACAATAACACGCTTATAATAAAATTTTATATTACCTTTCTTACGATAATTGAAGTTCTTTCCTCGGATTAAATAACCCTAATAATCTATTTACAAATTTATCAAAATACAATAAATATCTATAATGAATTCTTATTCAGACTAAAATAAATACAAAGACTAAGTTCTACAAAAGTTAAATATTGGTTAACACGGATGCTAGCGCGCATCCAACAATCCTATCGGTACTACAGTCCAGAAGCAAGTGCGCTCTCCAGAGCTCTGCTGACTCAATCTTAATTCGGTTTTCCTGACGTCATCACAGTGTTGCCAGATGGTGGGAAATATTTATGGAATTCCCTATTTTCGCTTTTTCCAACATAAAATTCATTTCTTAAAAGAAAAATATGACGATTAATACATTTCCATCACAATATTTTATTTATCCACCCACCAATCCCACTAATTTTCTTTTTCTTTTTTCTACTTTATTTCTTATTACAATTATCTGGCTACTTTAGCAACACACATATGAACACACTCTGGTGTACACACACATCTACATATATATATATACTTTATACATATATATATATATATATATATATATATATATATATATATATATATATATATATATATATATATATATATATATATATATATATATATATATATATATATATATATACATATATACACATATATATATATATATATATATATCTTTTATATTTTTATTTCTTCAAATTTATTATTTAACTCTTTTCATACTTTATTTTAATTTCAAAATTACTATATACTTTTACAATATGCCTCTATCATTCTCTTACTTAGGCCCTAATTTTACTTGTATATTTTTTCAAAGCTAGCCCTAGGTCTACAATTTTTTCTCTATCAACATTTTTATTTTGTATTTTTTCATTAATTTTTTAAGACTTTTCCATTACTTTTAATACTATCATTAAAATTTTTAATATCAAAACTAAATCTTTTTAATATTTTATTTTTAACAAAAAGTCATGATTCCTTACCTCAAATCCAAGTTTTTAACAGACCTGGTTTTCAGGGCCCTATCATACCTTCCCCTCAGAAGGTCATACTAGGGTGATCAGGCTGGTTTTTAAGCGTCCTCATCTATGGTTTCTTCTATATCTTCACTATCGTCTGATGTGTAACTTATCTGAATATCCTTGTACCACTTTCTCTCTCTAGTTGTTCGCCATCTATCTCCCTTCTCCATAGTAACACAAGTAACTCGTAATCTATCTATTTGGTCATCTTCAGGTAAGAAATCTCTTTCAAGCCATCCACTTCGAATTTCTATCCAAGTTCTAGAATCATAAGGGTTTACGCTAGGCTCAGGTGTTCTCAGTTTTATAGTCCAAAGCGTCATTTCTCGATGTTGATATTCCCACTGGTATCCTTTCTTAGCGTGTTTCTTATATTGTCGGATTCCTTCCTTGAACAATTTCCAGAAGTGTTTGATGGCTTTTCCTTTCATATGTAACCCATCGGCAGTTTGTCCTGGGTACGGGTTAAGATCTTCTCTAGCATTTGTCCTAATTCTAATTCCTCTACGTCTTGGTTTGTCTCTAATCCAGGTATACTGACCCATTCTAGCTAATGCAAGTGGTTTCGGTCGCAAGTATTCAAGCCAATGATCATAAAATTCATTAACGTTTTGAACAAATTCTCTGACATATTGATGACTCTCTCTTGAGGAATATTGTCTATCCACTTGTCTTCTATCTAAGTCAATTCGGAGTCTTTGCCGGTTATATCGATCGAAGTTGGGTGTATAAGGCACAGTGCAGATCACCTTACAAAATGGATAATTCTTTCCCCATTTCGTAATGTATTTACAAATGGTTACGACTAGCTTTTCCATCTCTATTTCTGTATTTGAAACCATTATCTTACTGTTTGTTTTTCCAAAATATTCTAATCGAGTAAAATCACATTGTAATCCAACCAGAATAACTAGATGAATCAAATCGGTTTCTCTTTTCCTATTTCGTTCTAATATGGCTTCAGTCAGCTGCAACATTTCCATTACTTTCAACCCGTTTTTATAATAGCATGTTACATCTCTATAAGGTATCCATTCTGGGTAATCGGCTAGTGCTCGTACCCGACTGTCACCGACGATAACGACTCTTTCGTTGTACTCCTCCTTACGACGACTGCTCTTCTTCTTGGTACTCATTCTGTAACAATAAATACATATTATTTTAATTGTACTACAAACTTTTTCTGATCTTTTTGCTAAACTGATCTTTTATTGATCAATAAAGCAACTTTACTAATCAGAATCATTATATTTTTCTTTCATGACTGCCACGGTGATCATTTACTCAAACACCACAGCAGTCTATTACATTACATATTTTTTATTGTCAAACTGTTTTTTTCATATTGCCCTGATCTCCATTTCTGAATATCAGGACTAATTTTTATAACATTTGTTGTCAAAACAATCAATTTTTTAGATTGCTATGTCAACCAATTAAACAATTCTTTCTATATTTTACATAGTTAAAACAAAAATTTTTTTTTTTTTTTTTTTTTTCATTTAATACAAATTAATTTTTTAATTTACTTATTTTATTAATTTTTTACTTCTTTAGTCCCTATCAAGTTCTTCAAGAATCCACGACTCCATGTTAACAGTGTCATAATAGATTGTATCTCCTGACATATTTATCGTATCTTCTGTAGAAGATGCAATATATGATTCAAATAAATTTCTTCCCCATAACTCATCTACTTGTGTACCCATATCTTTACTTTGTTTATTCCTACTACTACTTCCTACTCCTAATGGTATTGAAAATCTTTCCAATTTCTTCCAGTTAAGTGGAAACGAATTTTTTACTGTTTTATCCTCAAACCCTTCAAAATCCTTTGGAATACTTCTGAAATCTAACGGATCGAAACCTTCAAAACTATATTCTGACTTTACACTTTCTTTTTCTAGCTCGCTACCTAATTTCTCACTACCTACTCTTTCTAATTCTTCTGGAATTTCGTGAAACTTCTTTAAATGAGTTTGATGTATCCTATACAATAACGTTTTTCTATATTTATGTTGGATGTCATACAATACCCCATTTCCATAAACTTTTACTATTACATACGGCCCGTGAAATCTCTTTGCTAATTTATTCGTAACTGCATGTCCCTTATAAATATTCTTTTTCAAAACTAGTTCATCTAACCTAAATGGCTCATAGTTTGGGTCTTGATCTTTCCATGTTAACTTTTCGGACTCAACTTTCTTTACATTATTGAGAAATAAGCTAGCTGGTGTTTGTTGTAACTCTCGGTGAAAACTATGATTATAAGTACTAACTATATCACCCAAATGACTATCCCACAATTCTACATCATCTAACATCCTAAGCATATTTAATATAGTCCTATTGACCCGTTCTACAATCCCGTTCGTTGCTGGAACGTTTGCAGCGGTGAATTTATGATGTATATCTTTTTTAATTAGAAAGCTATCCATTAATTTATTCCTAAACTCCGACCCATTATCAGTTTGTATTTCTTTTGGATTCTTTAAGAAAGTAGCTAACATAGTCCTAAAATTAGTCAACACAGTTTCAGCTTTTTTATCTGGTAAAGGTACAGCCATTAACCACTTAGAATACAAATCAATTCCCACCAATGCATATTTATTTCCTCTCTTAGTCATTGGTAATTCCATTAAGTCCAAAGCAACGATATCAAATGGTCCTTTCGCAGTTACTTTCCAAGTTGGTGGTCTATTTCTTCTTGCTGGAATACCCTTATTTTCTTGACATTTAATACAAGTTCTAGCAATTTTACTGCAAATATTATACATTTTTGGATGCCATGCTAATGCGCTGATCTTCTGCAATAACTTATCTCTCCCTAAGTGGAAATATTTTTTATGTATATCCACTCCCAAATCAATCATATCATGGTAAGCAATCAATGAAACTTGTTGTTGTTCTATCTTTTTCACCAAATATCCATCTTGACAACTTATTTCTTGCAAATATTTACCAAACGGTCTAAGTATAAAATCTTGTTTTACTTCTTGTATTTTGTTCTCATTACTTTGTTCTTTATTTAGAACTTCTAAAAGTTTCCCTAATTGGCGATCGTCTCTCTGTCTCTGTTTGATTTGTTCCTGTAATCTTTCCTCATTGTAGCAATAGACAAGAGGTTCTTTCACTCTTGGTAATTCTACTTCATTTAAACTTGGATCACCCTCTTCCGAATTGCTCTGTTCTTCTTCCTCACTCTTACTTTGCGTGTCATCTGACTCACTCCTTACTTCTTCTTCTTGGTTTCCTAACCGCTCCTCTACCTCATCTTCTTCGTCCTCTAAAAGTTCGAACAGTACAATTTCGTTGGGTCTCCCTACTTCGTCACTAACATCAATTAAATCATATACTACACTAAACTCTTCGAAAACATCCATATTTTGAACCTCCTTCTTTTCTGGTATAAGAAGATTAAAATGGATTCCATCGACACATTGCAAATAACAAATGGGTAACTCTTGTTCATCACCAACATTATATTGAATTTTAAGGTCTCTGCCGTGATAAACCCATATTGATATCTTATTTTCCTTTGCACACGCCTCTATAATCTCAGCAGTCACCATAGTACCTACATTACTCATGCGCTTCAACTGTTGTCTTTGCTGTTTGTTATCATTTAGTCCAAATTCACTGATATCACTTTGCACTCTATTAACCGCTTTTTCTCTGACTGCTTTATGTGTTTCTACGCTACCAAACAGATGCAAGGCTATCGCCTGGAATAGCGAGTTTCCTCCTCCAGGGATGTCCTGTACTCTAAATCCCAAAGGTGTTGTATCTTGTTCCATTTCGGGAGCTACTGCGTCCATGGCTTCACTCATTCCACACCTTGACAGAAAATCACTAATACAATTGAATCTCCCAGGAATATACCGGATCTCGAAATCATATTCCGCTAAATCGGCCAAAGTCCTGGCGATTCTAGAATTTACACCTGCCATGTTGTGTAAATATGTCAAAGGTTGGTGGTCTGACCAGATGATGAACTTTCGACACCGCAAAAATACTCTAAATGTTTTTACTCCCCATCTGAGGGCGGCTAACTCTTTTTCTAGTGTACTGTAGCTCAATTGTGCCCCGCTAAAGCAAATTGAAGCATAAGCTATTACTTTACTAATCCCATCTTGTTGCTGTTTCAAACATGCTCCTGCACCTATTCCTGATGCGTCAACATACAATTCTAATGGTTTTGAACTCTCGTAGTCCGGAAATGATAACACAGGTGCTTTTGTCATTGCTTCTTTCAGTTGTTCAAAACTATACTGACACTCAGTCGTCCATTTGATACTTTTACCAGATGTTAATCGGGACAGCGGTTTCATTAGTTGCGCAGCATTGGAAATATGCCTCCTATAATAATTGACACTTCCGAGAAAGCTCTGCAATTGTTTGATAGTCTTTGGAACTGTTGCTTGTTGAATTGCGGTTATATATTCCTTTAGGGGTAATAGTCCCTCTGAACTAACCTCCTGACCCAAAAATTTTATAGCTCTTCTGAAAATGCTGCATTTCTCGGGTTTTATTTTCAAGTTATATTCCCGTAATCTTACCAATACATTTGTCAAGTTCTTTAGATGATCCTCAAAATCACGCCCCAATACCAAAATATCATCTAAATAAGCGATTACTTGAGTCCAATCAAACCCTTTTAACATCAGATTAACAAGACGCTGGAATGTGGCTGGCGAGTTGCTGAGACCAAAAGGCAAACGTACGAACTCCAGATGTTTAGTTGCAGTTGAAAAGGCAGTTAACGGTCTTGATTCTTCGTCCATGGGTACATTATAGTAACCCTTGGTCATGTCTAGCAGTGAAAAATACACTGATCCTTTTAGATTATAAATATAGTCAGCTGCAACTGGTAATGGGAAACTATCTTTTACTGTTT
>JABUQX010063521.1:0-47961 GCA_015478945.1 Trachelipus rathkii | reverse complement strand
TATATTAAAAAAGTATATTATCAATGCAGGTGATATATATTATATATATAATTAATATATATATTAATTATAATATATATATATATATATATTATTATTATATATATAATATGATATATTATATTATTATAAGTACTATTATAATATTATTATATTATCATAGATATATATATATATATTAATATATATAATTAATATAATAAATATTATAAATATATATATATATATATATTATTATATTGATCATAGAATTATATCATATGTTTGTCCGTATAAAGGATTTTAAGATATTAAATAAGTAATTACCAATGAATAAGTAAATTTCAAAAATGTTAATGGCTAATGTGGTGCGCTCATCACTTGTGGGCTGTAGGTAGGTTCCATGGTATCAATATAACTAAAAAATTAAAATTATTATATATAAAATTAATATATATATATATAAAGATTACTATATATATATATATATATATATAATATAATAGTATATATATAAATATTAGATATATAATATATTATATAATATTAGATATATTAATATATATTATATATATATATATATAATATATATATATATATATATATTATTAAATATATACACCTTTAATATACCTTATTTCTCACTCTATTTTGACAACTCCATTTAGTAGTTAAGGCCTAATCGCTCTCACTATGATACACCTGACCGTGCCGGCCTATCCACAGTAACTAGCTTTTAGTAGTTGCTAATTTCCCAGGTTCTGGGATGATGATTAGAAGTGATAGGACAGTCTAATAGAATATAATATATATTATAATAATCAAGTTTCTCAGTGTGCTTGAGTTGCACTTTGTGCAATATATTGTAGGTTATAAGTTTGGCCTCGATGTTGAAAGTCTATATTCTAGTAAGATTTGCAAGTGGGTGTGACTTTTGATCATCATCAAGTTTGCTAATAGTATCACTCATATGGTGTTTTAATCACAGTGATATAGTGTGGATAAATATGTGCGAGATCTGAGCTTACATGATAAAGCATTTTTTCTGTTTAAAGTGGTTGAAAGTGAGATATCTTTCACGTTCTGATTTTAAAATGTATATTGAATTATTGAGTATATGGGCTAGAGTGACATCATGAATTATAATACATAAGTAAATATTCGTCTACTTATAAGAGTAAGAAGGAAGAAGATGTAAATGATATGTGTATATTGTGAAAGTAATGAAGAGTGATTGTATGTATTTAAGATGGTACTAATGGATAGAGTTTGTGAATGATAGATACGAAGGCATGAGAGAAGAAGAGGGAAGGCTTATATTTAGTGCGTAGTTTATATGAGAGTGAGGAGGGTAAGGAAGGAAAGGTACAAGTAGAACAGATGATAGAAGAAGGAATATTTTGATTAAGTCGAGTTTTCTTTTAGATTCGGATTTCGTTTTAATGTCGGATGACAGTGTATGATGTGTGAGAAGCAAAATCCGCGAGTAGAAAAAAATTGCTGCGCCTTCATTTTTGCAAGAGTAGTGTAGAATGCTCGACATAGCAGTTGGTAGTATTAGGCTTCGTTTCATCGTGTATAACTATAGGTTTTTGCAGGTACGCAGTGTTTATGTCTACATACTGTAAATTTTCCTTATCTCAGTCAATATTACTGTTGTGGTTCTGTCCTACTCTATTAATAACCAATGGATATACTAGTTTAAATATTATAAATCTAATATATCATCGTTCAGGAGTGCAGTCCACTTCTACTCTCGAATATGTAGGTTTAGCTATAATTTACACTCTCTGCCTCGGGCTAACCACCCTGAGCTACGAGATAACGTAAAATATGAACTAAGTGAAATGAGTAATAAACCGTCATTCTTTCCATATAAGCGGTATGTCAATTAACCATACTTTCGTAGTGCCATTCTAAGATCAGCACGAATGCGCGCTCAACACTCATATAAACTAAGCCCCATCTCCTGCCTCTCGTCGCAATTCGACTTGACAAAAATGAGTTACTATCGAAATGTCGGAAATTATAAAATAGGACATATTATAGAGAAGTATCTATTGAAGCGAGTAAGATTATTCATATCTCATTTATACGAAAACTGGACTTATAGTGCGAAGATAGTGAAGTCCCTCACAGCGACTACCAACAATCGTGTGCGACCTAGATAAAGATGCACTCCACACAAACCAACACAAATACTAGTATTGTCACAGGATCCCCTATACTAGTCCTAGCAAAATATCAATTGACTCTGTACGCCACACCCCGGCAAATTACGCAGTTAACAACACATTAGTATCCATTCGATACTATGACAAGCTTCATACTGTGTACGTAACTATAATTCCGGCTCACCGATACTAGAATCGTCACGAATACTATGTCATAATGCACCTCACACATCGCATATGAGAAATATAAATGTTATATAAAATATAGAGATATCGCACACAAAGTTGTTTATCCGATAATACATCACTAATTGAAGCGCATGATACTCGATGTACTATGTTTGCTCGATATCAGTGTCGACATTAGGTATTAACAGTCACCGATACACGTGCGAACATATTACCCTTGAGCTCGTCAGTAATAAGACAATAAAGGAATTCTTGTGTCATACGTACTTCATTGGTAAGAGATTAGTAAGCTCTGATCACTTACAATAATGTGAAGGACGAAACTATTATGAAGATAATGATACAAAGGACAACTCATATATAAGCAATTCATACGATTTCCATGCTCATCCAATAGCTGCCCTTGTGTGTGCCGATGGTAAGAGTTCTACTAACGTCATCTACCACTCCACTCGGAATAATATGATATATATATAAGTATGGGCAGTCATCTCAACCTGGGAGTATATAAGTAAATTTTGAAATCGATAGATGAAGTTATATATAGTAAGTGTGACGACCAGGGCGGATGAGAAGTTGATGGATACCAGTTCATACTAATTTTGCATGTTGATATAATTCTTCATTATGTAAAAAATGATATAATTATTAAGATAGATGTGATATATAGTACTGGATTATTTCTAGAATTCCTAATGAGAATCGCTGTATAGGTCGTATTATATATTAGAGATATTCTCAATATTATTTGAGTATTCAGGCATATATCCAATTGAATTAAATTTATTGTAATAGAAATAGATAATTTAAGAAGTCCATAGTATTTTTTGAAATTAACCACGTCGACTATATATGTATTTATGTTCTGGTTGTAAGATTGCTTTCACGCAACTGATGGTCGGAAGATGTTAGGCTGTCATCAATTATATGTTGGATGTTATTATTAAACTAAGATCTTTTCAATATCATATTACTTTGGTATTTTCCATTATGGGATGACTGAACCAGTATGCAGGTCTGTGTGTGTGTAGTGATGAGAGAGAGAGCAGATGATGAGTAAGTACGAAAAAGAGTGCAAGTCATCAAAGTTCTTACAGATTGATTTGGTCGGACATTCTAGACGTAGCCATTAAGTAAAAGGCAAAGCTCGCTTACTTGTGTATGAAGAGTGGAATATTATATTTGTGTGATTCGGCACGTGTCTACAGAAGGAGCGTTAGAGAGATTCGATTCGTGCTTGTTTTCTACCTCATGCGAGGGCAAGCAAGGCAGTTATCTAAGTATCTAAGCGACGTCTTCTCGATAAGTTGTCTAAAATAGAGTAGAAGTTCACCAATATTAAAATACATGACATAAGCATATGAATTTTTATAATTCGTATTAGTTGTAGATTATCTATCTTGATACTATTAGTGCGTGAATTTGAAATTTGTATTATGGAATGATTTTAAAAATTCAGTTATAGAGCGAAAATTGAATATTTAGTTGTGTTAACAATCCCTATATCCGCTACCGAGCTACATAGTAACAATCAGTGTTATCATCTTGACCTTTATTGATATATATCTACTACAGTTTTTTTTAGAATAGTTTCGTTAAATTAGATGACTATAGCTAAGTCACTACAATAACTTTCGTCATGCTGATTTTATACTCACTCTATTACGCTTCAAAAATAGAGTGATTTATATTTTTGAACCTTGTGTTTATAAATTGTAGATATTTGGTGATGATGTTTCGGTGGTTGTAGACAGAACTTGGCGGCATTGTTGATAAATGGTAGTATATAGAGTATAGCTATAGGTATGATAATGAATGAAGCCGTATTGTAGAAGCATGTGATATGAAGCATGTGTTTTACATTTTATCACTAGAATAGAAGTTAAATGAATAATGCTTCAGACAATACAAGTTAGAGAGTGGAATGAACTAGTTATACGCTTTTGCATAGCTATGATATGATCACAATAATTATTAATATATTCGAAATAGTAATATTTAGGCATAAAATGTATCTCACAATCGATGAAATTATGTGGTGTTAATGTATCATATTAGTGCGCAAATAATATATAATGTCATATATTTTGTGTTATTTTTTTAAATTGCCGTGTTGCGGTATATTTAAAGTTTGAAAAACTATTTTTCTTTCAAAATTTTTGGTTAGTCTAATATTACACTATATAGTTATCGTTAGAGTTGTCTTGTACCTCTAAATATGTTTTGTATTTATAGTATTCTCGTATTAGTATATCTAAAATTTATGATATATATATATATATATATATATATATATATATTATATATATATAATACCGTATATATATATATAATATTATAATTATATATGATATTAATATATATAAAATATATATATAATATATATAATATAGTATATTAATATATTATATATATATATAATATATATATAATTATATATATATATAATACTATATATATATTATGATATTAATATATATATAATATATATATTTATATATATATATATATATAGTATATATATATTGTGTGTGTATTAAGTTAAAAATATAAAAAGTACACACTATAGAGTACTATATGTTATATATATATATATATATATATAATATATAACTAATATATATAATATATTATAATATTTAAGATAAACATTATTAATAATATAATATATATATTATAATAATATAATATAATATTATATAAAGGATTATTATATATATATATATAGTATATTAACCTAATATTATATATATATAGTATATATATTATATAATATATATATATATTTATATATTATTTAATATATATATATATATATAATTAATTATATATATAATTTATTATATAATAGTATAATCATTATATATTAAAATATATATAATATAATTAATATAATATATAGTTATATATATATATATTATATATATAGTATATATTGCATGTATGTGATATAAAGTCCCTATATCATTTTTTAAAGATAGGTTGTATAAAATTATATTTTTATTTAATTAATTTTTAAATAAGTGAAATAATTATTGAAAAAGGTATTTAGTTATGGTGTAAACATCTCAAACAACAAGCGTTCGATACTCTTTTGAAAATGAAATGATTTATGTTTTAGTTTTAAAGTGAAACCTTATGTAAACTATATATTAAATATGTTAGCGACCCCGATATATAATAGATATTTTAAACTACTAGATAACATATCCATCTAGATCTTGGTGAGCCGTATTTCGTTCGATATTCATTGTTATTCATCAACTAGCAATGTGATTCCGTGTATGCTGTCCCATACTTTGTCGCTGTTATACTGCCGACCACTTTAATTTTATTTTTTAACATTGTCTCGTTAGGCTTTGATATTAATACTTTATTAATTAGATCATTTGTACAGAAATTTTAACATACTATTTAGCAATTTCCGATCATTGAATGAATATTTAAATATTTCCGATAATAGTAATGGTGGTCGAAGCGTCACGAAAATTGAGAAAACCAGGAAAACCCCGATTTCATGAAAATCTTCGCGGCTAGCAGTGTAACAAATCAGAATTTTGCAGGCAAAGAACTTGCTTACTCTAGCTTGAGTTCAATCTGGAATGAATCAATGATTTAAAACGATTATATATAGGTCAAGGCCTTCATTCACAACACTTTTGTTAGGCTTTTATATTAAGACCTTTTGTAAATTTTACGCGAATAATATTGTACTCGTATTAATGTTTTTATTTCTCTTCATGGATGCAATAGAGCGCTCGGCACTTTCATGTTTTTCACCCTTCAAAGATTTATTAATATCCGATCAGTTCCCACGCTAACGTGCTTATTTTCCCTGTGGTATTCTCAACTCGTTTCCCACCCTTATCTTACACCATCTCCCAATCTTATCTTCATTCCTCCTCCACAACACTCACTCGAAAAATACCTTTACATCTTACTTCAACTATTCTCCTCTCACGCATTTTTTATAAAGATCTGTACTTATTATTTCACTGCTCATTTCCCAGGACTCATACCGTACCCATATAACAGTACCGATTTGACATAGCTGTTGAAAATTCGTAGTTTTATAATCTAACTCTCGAGAAGTATGCCTTTCTGCATTTATTCTGGTCACCGTGTATGTTACAGCAAGACCTCTTATACGCAACGCTTGTATAAAGGTCTACTTCTACAGCTGACAGCCACAGAAAGGCACAGCGTGGTCTCTTTGCTTTATCTCTTTACAACAGTTCTTGCGTCCGTAGTAGCGTGCTTCTATAGTGTATAGGCGGCTACCAAAATATTTGAATCCTCCACCCTTTCAAGATTCAGTTTCCATCAAGCTCACAAGTAATTTACCTACCTCAATTATAACATGTATATAAATGTAATTTTTCATAGTTCTAATTCTTGCTCTCGTGCGTAGGACAGCTTTAGAGATCACTAACTATTGTTCCATTCCTTTAGGTTCATATCATGTTGTTCTTGTCCATATCTTTATTAATAATTTGCTTCCTAGTCAAAAACATGTAAACAGTCAGTTCAGTTTCTCGCTCTTATCTTCTTTCTATTGTGATAGCCCATACACCTTCGCCATAGTCCAGGTCCTCCAGAATATCCATTAGCCCCATTTTATTCATCTCCTCCTCTATGTGGTTCCTCTTATCACTTCGTTCTTATTCTAGGTAAGAAATCTTGGGACAGAGCTCCTGCCTAACTTCGGCCTTACGTTAATAATTCATCCACTCCCATTTGCAAAAATCTATCATCTGATTGCTTAAGTTTTACGATTGATAAGTTTCACTGTGATCTAGGACCCCATGAAGTGAAATTATAGAATCACTATCATCTCCGTGCCGAGCACGACGCTCTATTCCATCTGTGACACTATAACTCACGCATACATTATCCTTCACGACATAGGCGCGAATGCCTTAGTCACCACAAGTCGTGACAATTCAGCGATAAATTACTTGTGTAGCCAATATTAAACGTAAGAGTAGCGTGTCCAATCGATCTTCTATATATATACCTCAGATGTATATAAATATATCCTTAAAAAATGACCTGATCTTTTCTCAATTGATCAGATTGTTCATACTATTTAGTTTTTTTCTTCAAAAACTTACTCTCAGAATTATACATACGCGACAAGTATCTCTATTCTACCTATTTCCCGTTTCAGATGGCTATGCAGAATCAGTGTTTAGATGAGCAACAATACGTTAATAAAACTAATACTCCAATATTGAATCACTCGTAGTATATCATATATATATAAAATATTATATTATATATATATATTAATTAATATATTATATATAATAATATATATATAATATTAATATATATACTATACTATATAATTATAATATATATATATACATATATTATATATAATTATATAATATATAATTTTATATATATATTAATATATATTTATATATATATATATAAAATATATTAAATTATAATATATATATATATATAGATATAATATAGATATATAATATATATTATTATATATATATATATATATATATAATATTTATTTAATATTATAATATGAGTATATGTAACGCTGCATACTATACGGATCCGAGATAAGTCTTAGGTTGGCACTGAACAGAGAGTTGGTATATTAAAGAAAGATGAAAAGAGTTTATGAAGATAAGTCAATAGAAATAGTAAACCAAGAAATCACAATGAAATGAGGATAAACGTTAGAGGACATAAGAAGTTGTAGTGCTGGAATGAGAGATTGAGTCATCTGAGATGAGCATTATGTATTAGCAGTTGACTAAAAAAAATTATGTATAAAAAGTGAATATAATTTTTAATCAGTAAATTTTATAAAATATATTAATTAAAATGTATAACTATTTGATATCAACGAAGCTCAGCACAAATAATATAAAATTCTTGTCAATTTTATATAAGTTAAGTATAAAATAAATGACCAACTAATTTTGGAATTTAAGTTATTATTTATTAATGAATGATATAGAATGGACAGTTCGTCTGATAGTGTCGGCTCGATAGGCTCAATATAGGTAAATATCAGCACTGAATTAGTACGTCCGGTAGCTCAGCGTGGAGAAGATGCACAAGCTCACTAATAAGCTAGAAGTGACCCAGGTTCGTCACTGAGGTCGGTCGTGTGAGTGTGAGCTGTTCTATCTTGACTCCGTCTTGCTCAGTCTTATAAAAAAAATATATAGTAGAGTAGCACACCTCACCTCTCATTAAGATTTATGCTCTGCCGTAGTGTTGGTTTAACTGTAAAAAAAAATTAATATATAATATATTTATAATATATATATATAATATAGTATATATATATATATTAATAAATATATATAAAAATATATGTTAATATTTTATAATTATATATATATTTATATAATATTATAATATATATAATCATATATATATATATATATTATTATATTTATATACTATATTATGATATATTTAAATATTTATTGTTTTATTTATCTTCCTCTTTGCCCTAAGTAACTGGGGGTATATATGTAAGGTGCGTAATGTATCGGAAAAGAAAAGCAGTAGAAGATAATAGCAGAAGGCGATAAATGAGTAAATGCCCAGCCTAGACCCCCCCGCATGTACCATGAAATGTGAGGATAATAAAACTTCGATCACATACATATAAAACCATACGTCAAATACTTCTTGGGCCCGCGAGCTCGATAACCCCTTCAATAACAATGGTATAAAAATAAACTTCACAATAAAGTCCAAGTTCTGATCCCCGTCGAGCCTCAGTGAATGGGCCATACTAACCACACTCGCCACCCTACTTAAAGCCCGCTCCTATTTACACTCCGCTTAATATGTCAACGCTATTTATATAACTACAACCTCTGCCTAATACTACAACATTACTCTCCTTATCAGACATCATTTCGCGAGTCAATGACCACCATCTCATATCACGACTTTACACGTGTATTACGTGATCTCATTCACAAGATACCTGTTCAGATTATCAGTATAAGCCAGCTCGCCTAAACTCTATACTTTACCGTACTAACTAAACGACTATACATTTCAATTTCTAACTTTAACAGCATGTGATCCGAAGCTTATGCGTCTATACATAATTATTGCATTTCTATGACTTAGTTCTTTATGTATGTACCCTCCGTATCGAATCACCACAGAAACTCTTCTCGCACTCATAAGCAAGAGTTCATTTCCATGCCCTGTAATATTACCCCGCTGCTCAATATTTGCGTGCTGCGACTACTTAGCACTCGTCCCGTAATGAGCATGTGATTGGTCCAGGTGTAACACGAAATGAATTAATAGTAAATCAATAAACTTCTATTCCAGCGAGTCAGCCATCAGTCTACGATAATTACCTATGCAATAATCACATAAACTGTATAATAGAATATTCATACCCTCTATTTAAGACCTACTAGTGCGATGAGCTCAACGACCTATATCCCGTCTATTAGTCATTTCGATACAATACAGATATTATAGATATCCTCGCAAGCACCACAACGACTATCTAATATTTACTCTCAACGTAGGTGTATACTTATTGCGTCAACGCGTTACGCGCCGATTATATCACAATCTAAATCGCTAAAGCCAGATACACAGGCATACGAGTAGCGCCCATTATAACACCATGTCATCAGATCCACAAGAACATCACCGGTGTGTATGAATAATGGTAATCTGAACGTACGCGATCCTCCTGGCCAGTGTCTCACACATATTCTATTGTGTTCAATTAAGCAGTAACAACGTCACACTTAGACGTGTCCGTGCCGCAAAGGTACAGCGTATCAAACACGCACTAAAACCCGAATGCTCTTCTATCACATCGTGCGTTATCTTATCTAGTAAAGCTTTTTTCAGCTGAAAAGAGCCCGCAGCCTTTATTACACACTGACTCGACAAGTCGCTACTAGCTGATACCTGCCTCAACAAATCAACTATCATATTCTGCCTAACAGACGATCCGAGAAATCATCTTCGTAATAATGTAATATAATAGGATAGTAGCTCATACCACTCTCTGCACTGCCATCATATATACGTAAGTGCACACTCATGTATCACCTGCACATCATCCCGCCACTACTAATTTTCGAACACCCATAGGCCAATTTGGTAACAAATTTGAAAATTAAATATCTCAATGAGAGAATACATAACAACTAAACCCATATGATCACTAATACCTCAAGACTTTATGTGGCCGAAATACTTACGATTATATTTTTATATTATTACTATTATAATAATCTATTAATCAACTTATTTAAATTATCTCTTATTTTCTTTGTATATTGTATTCATTCAAGTGAAGAGAATCCTAACCATACCAACAACTCATAAATCACTTATACACACTGCCATTAATAATAAGGCCCGCAATATATTACTCACCTTATTATCATACCCTGTTAATGAACAAATTTAATATCTCTTAATAATCTATACTATACTAAAAAAATTATACTAAATTAATTTTATTAATAATAATCAGATAATATGAAATATAAATAAAAGTAATACAAAAAAATAGTAAATCAGAAAAATACAAAAAGATAAATATAAAATAAGAATAATAAAAGAAATAATAATATTGATTAATATAATAAGAACAAAAATAATAAAAATTAAAGAGAAATAAATATAAATAGGTATATATCTATCATAAGGAATACATTAAATACAACAAGTATATTATAATTACTACTGTTTAGCGATAATGACTAAGATCTCTATAGGATGAGTGATAGGTAGATAATGGCAAGATTGGGGAGAGCTAAGAGTACCGTGCTAATTAGAGGAAGGATAAAATGAAAATCTTAGTATTAAAGCATGGATATAGGAGTAATAATTGAGAGCTGTTAGGGAAAGTATATGCTGCATTTTGTCGAAAGAGTGCGCTCGAGTGACTAAGGACTGATATGTAATGAAACATCAGGTGGGATTTTAGATTGAGGATAGAGCAGTTGTTCGAGCACATCTTACATGTTTATACTAGGAGTATGAATGTAGATTGAAAATGAATAGGTGAGAACGAATGTATTTAATAAATTAGATAAAATAGGTTTAAGTGGATTGATTACAACAGGCGATATTGTTAGAGCGAATAGGAAGCGGGAGTAAGCATATAGCAGTTTTTCTGAGGGCAAAGTACCATAAGGTTAGTGGTAGTGACGCTCTGCGTAGTAATATATGAGAATCAATTAAATATAAGTGTATTTTATCATTCAATTTGTACAAACATCAGTGACGGGTGTCGTAAGGAATATATATTAAATTATATATGCAGATGAGAGTCCAAATTGGTAATATATGAATTTAAATAGTATAGAATAGGAAATTAAATATAAGATACAGGACAGGTAAAGTAATAAACATAGAGATGATGTAATCTATATGCTCACTTAGTAATGTTGAACGAAGCCAGAAATTTGATAGGATGGGTTAAAGTGAGATATAGAAAATTAAGTAGAGAAGAAGGTGATAGACAGGAAATCTTAGGCGTTGAGGAGAATGATGAGAGAAGAGGGCGACTGCAGTATTGCAGGAATTAAGGGTATGTGGTCGTTGCTGTATGTCGAAGGTAATGAACAAGACCTTCTCAAGGAGATCCTTCGCCTGTGTCCCATAACGCATATAAAACCTGACCAAACTCGCGTGAGCGAGAATGGATTTGGTCGGGATTGAGAACTCGAAGATCTCGATACATGAGTATAGTGCAATGTGCTTTACTTTTAGAGTATTATAGGGCAGGTTGTTAAAAGGAAAAGTGTACATGGCTACGTGTCATCTCTGGCACGAGAAGTTATGGGTTGTGTATGCTCTAGAGTTAGGACAGTCACTCAGTTGTGGAATTCTCAGTTAGTTGGTGGAGCAGGCACCGTATATATATCCAAGTGCTGGAGGGCTAAGTTTAACCTATTTAGGCTGGTATGTGTGAGATATTCGAAGAAGGAAAGGAGGCATCTACTCAGTTGGTCAAAAAGGTGCCTGGTTGTAAAGCAGGGACACAGGTGCTGGGCAGATAGTCCGGTGTGAGGAGAGCGCGCATATAACGAAGCGTAGCGGCACAAAGAGGTGGGTAGTTCATAAACTAGTCCTTGGTGCTGTGCCACCTTTCTCTGACAACATAAAAGTAAATCATTATCTTATTAAGGCTTTTGGAAGGATCTGCTTTAAAATGAATGTAGGGAAGTAGATTTACTACAGTTCTTAATAGTTTCCAGACATTAATGGCATAATCTACGAGAGATGATTGAACATTTGATTTTTAGGAATTTAATTTTCTAGATGAAGTTTGCTGTATCTCAATGATACGTCGTATATTGTGCGGAGCATATATTTTCATGGCTTAGAATATAAAACCCGACTAATTCCATGTATGTCGAGAGTTGAGTATATTATTTCTGCTATTACTACAGTATTACGTTAAGAAACATTTTTCCATAATATGAAATTATAAACTCTTTAAAATTCGTATTAACAAGAACTCTATAATAATTTTTAACGGAATAACTGTCAATGTTGTTCAGACCTGTGTAGCACAATCTTATTTAGACGCGATGCTATAGTGAGAAAGATATGATAAATATCAAGACATATCCACAGTAATGTCAATATGATTTATGAGAGATATCTAGTTGAATATGTCAGTGATTGGAAATATATGATAGGAAATAGTACTAAATAAATGGAAAGCTATATTTTATAGAATGATAATTGTCGCATGTATGTTAAAGATCCAATTGAGAAATGATGAATGAGTACTCGATCTTGCGTTAATATCGTACTTCTCGATCAGTGTACAGGCACATATTAGATGGCGAGTGATCGATTAGTTAGAGCAACACCCGTGAACATACCCTGGAGCTATCCACTGGAGTACTACCAACCCCTATAGGTAACCGAAAGATGAAAGGCATTTTGAGTCGTTATTTGCTATGGTAACTGACTATATGTCTATAAAATAGAAGTACATCCGCAAAGTAGAGCTATCGTGTAGCGAGATAAGAAAAATGAGTGAGCTCCACCGTTTACTACCTAAAACATCGAGTGAATCCTAGAACGGTGTAGGAAATCTTATGTCTAAACTAGCTCAAATAGCTATTATGATAAATATAAGGAGTTAGTTTAATGTATTCGTCTAGATATCACACCAGTCTGTATCCATAAAGTAGGCATGAAAACCCTTTACACAACCGTCACTTCCTACCCATATAATATCATATCTAAGTCTAAGTCCTCAATGAACCTCGACTTATATGACAGTGAATCTTACTTGTACTGTACCTCGATGGTGCATTCGTCTGGCTTAAAGTTAAGTTTTATATATGAAGAGTCAACCGCGGGTAGTATGTGGGGTCACTAAGCTCAACGAACGCAGAGCCGCTACACTGATGATAAGGAAGTACGTGAGGGGCTTAGGTAGATCGGAATACTCACCATAGAGGGCATGACGCCTAGGTGTATCACGTTATAGTGAGGCCCCATGGATGGACCCGGTTAGTGTATGGTCACGCTGAAAGGGTAAAGCTACTGATAAGAAGTGACAGCTTGAAAGGCTGGGTTACTACTATTATATTATACAATTTTTTCAGACTTATTGTCAGCTCTTCATTAAATACTAGCTCTATTCTGTATCATGTTGCCGATGGCTCTGTGATCACACGCCACGACTAATTTTACCATTTCACCATTATCTTGGGAAAATATAAAGAATCAAGATAAATAAAGCAATTAAACAAGAATTATTATTTATTATTTACCTTACTAGTAGACACTTAAAGGTTCAATTTAATATACTCTAATCTGACTATTAACCTAACTAGATATTAAGTAACTCATAGTACATAAGAACGTACTACTATCATCATCTAGTCTAACTAATACATAATCTGCTAATAAGCTAACGCATCAGAGTATATATATGAGATATATATTAATATATAGTTAATATATATTTAATATATAATATAATTAATATATATATGATATATGATATTATTATTAATTTTAATAATATATATTTATATTATATTAAGTCTTATTATATTATCAATTAAAGGCTATAATATATATTATATTAATTTTGATTAATAAACACAATTATAAAAAAATAAATAATATGATATGATAATATATATATTAATAGTAATTAGTAATAATATAAATAGAGATAATTAATAGTATATAGAATAGATATTTAATATTATTAATTATATTATAATATTATAATTATAATTAATTGATTAATAATATTATATATATTTAATATAATATATTAAAATTTTGTATATTATTTTTTATTTATAATAATAATATAATGTATATAATACTAAAATAATATATATAATATCATATAATAATATTATATTAGATAGTACCGATGTCACAACAGTGTCAGCGACTATATATAATAATAATAATTATAATATATTATTATTATATATATTTTATATAATAATGATATATTATATATATAATATAATTATAATTATAGTATGTAATATTAATAATAATATATATATATAAGTATATTATATAATATGATATATGATATATATAAATTATATTATTAATATATAATAATAGATAATTATATATTATCATATATAGTATATATATATATAGAGTATAATTATTAATTATATAATCTCACCTCACTCGACGGTCCAGTTACCTTGGCATATAGTGTGATGTAGTAATGTAGCTACTATATGATACTGTTGCTGCAGGAGTATATATATTACTGCCCTTCAGTCCAATGAGCTAAAAACTGACTTTTTGAATTCCGCACCCTAAAATTCCCATTCAATAATTTAATTGTTATAATGTTGGCCCTTCCCTATTGGCCCATATCTCACAGTCCCCCATTGCCATTCCGTTGTGCATCTCACTTGTGACATAGGTGTATTCAAATCACCCCCACTACTTCCTCCCTAGTGAGATTAAGTAGGTACATATGGTAGTAAATATAAATACCTGATGTCATATTCCAAGCACCTACTACTGATACTCGGAGCGCTGTTCCTATAATAGCTGTAGGTAAACTCCTGAGCCCTGACTAACCACTGCGACGATCAAGAATTTAAGTCTTTGTCTCCATATGTGTATTATATGTATTTCCCAAGCTTTCAGTTCAAATTTTGTGAAGACTTATAGGGGCCGGTGTTATGAAACGGGATGTTAATACACGCGAATCGTCGAGATCGTGCGATTGAATAGAAGATCTACTCTTGGTGATGGCATGCATCCCACTGACTCTCACACAGGCGTTTACTTCTAAGAGAATCTGCATTCCATGTCTCCGGGGTGGCTTATGTTGCGTGGACTACTGGACATGTTCACACTTTTAAAATTTTATTTGAAATGTTGATAGAGTAGAGAATTTGCTCTATCAATCTCCTCTTAAGACCTACATACTCGTAATCATATACGCGTCATCAGAAATTTATTCATACGTCACCTGCATAGGTCATTTTATGTAAGTAATATATCCACTATTTTTATCTGTTCATCCAGGAGACGAAGGTAGTTTCGGTAAAAGGTTTTTTAATAAAGGAATTAAGTCACCTTCTGAAAGAAATAATTATAATAAGGTACATAAGATGAAGTGTAGAGACAAGGAGCTGAACATTCAATACAAATCTTATCCATTACTCTGAAAGTTTCATTAGTACCCAGCTGACCGACACTATATATATGATCTACCTAACTACTTCGTAGTCCGTATATATTATAATAGGTTATCATTATAATGATAATTTTAGCTTTCTTCTTCTACACCTGAGGGTCTTTCTCCAAAAATTTACATATTCGATATCGTCGTAACCAGTACAAATCTATCCGAACATACCTCAATGTTGACCCTACATAACGTCCTAGGAATCCCGCAAAAGGATGCCCCCCTTAATAGTCGTGTCTATTCGTTTACCTCTATATAGCTGACTACCCCCTATACTAGGATCAGTACAGAGCATATTCATTTCAGAGTAATATACATCCATTGCGATCATCTACCTACCTCAAATTATCTTACGGCATACATAACCATTCATCTTCTAATAGAGACTTGAAAATTATACCAGATAGAACGTGAAGATAGTCAAGATAAAGTGAGTCAATATGTTGGGCTCCAATTTATCAATAGCGCCTTGAACCATTGTTTTCAAATATTTTGTTCCATATCTGCACTCTCTGAAATCGAACTTTTTCTTAATTTCTCTCACAATATCTCATCATAGATTGTAAACATTGTTATGCGCAATGTCTAGTTTCTTCTGTATGAAAACGGTTATAAAGAGTTAACATTAGAACTCGATACAAAGGATTTCCTCGCATTGATCTACCCAGCTACAACTCCTGTAATATATAAAAAATTAGAAAGAACACATCTTATATGATATGCACGTCTATGTGTCTAGTGGACAAATCGCTAATTCTTAAGAGAATTAAGATCAGAATACTAATATCATAGCTCAGTCCTGAACTCAGGCATTTTACTAGAGGAGATCCAGTGATAGTAACTTCACAATACTATGGAACTATATATGAAGAATTATCCGGTCATTCTATAATAAATTAAGTTTGAATATAATCATCTCCTCAACTTCAAGCCGGACTGACTATCGAGAGTGATTAGCAAATATAGACTACAAATACCGCACCTTAGGTTAATATTAGCTGAGCTACGAATACTGTTATATGTACGCCATTTATACCGACCAGTGCTATTAAGCAATACAATAGAATAAAGAGGATTCATACACAATGTCTACACAATGTCTACTCCACGATATTATGGCTAAATCTCCAATGATCGAGTACCCCTAGACATTAGGAACAGATATGGTTATCAATATTATAGATCTAACGTTGTACCTCCTACAGGCATTCCCCGAAATCTTGTTACCACATATTTGTTTCCTACATATGATAGTTAATATATGATAATGTAGATTTAAATGTAGCATACCAAAGACGCACCTCTAAAATGCTCAAACGTTTTCTATCTCACAAGAAGTTGAGCTATGCACACTCCTAAGTAACAAAAGTGAGATACCCCAACCCACTCACAAGTAGTTTATAAATAATGTGAACATGAGTATAGAATAAAACCCATCGAATTCATCAAAAATTGATGCACTTCTGTATAATCTCTGATGAATAGTAAGATAGACACGCGATTAATGTGTGATCATCACAGATGGATTATTTAAATCTAGTATATGTAAATAAGCTTTAAATGTGAATATCTATCACTACGTGATACATTATACTCCAAAATAATAATATTTTTAAACGTACGGGATAAGAATGGCATATTCAGTCGCGGAGTTGCCTTGCAAGATTATACACTATGAGTGGACTAACAGAAAAAAGATCTATAGATATCATATCTTACTACCACATATATACAGCTGCCCCACGCCTACCGACGTGTTAATCCGCCAAACCACAACCATCCAACAAGAATACTCCTTACTTATAAAAATTTCGTAGTATGTGATAAAAGCCTAAGTAATTACTGAAGTATATGCTAAGACTATAATCCAGTGATCTTGAAACGCATAGAGTACTTAACCGCCTATCAACTTAATGCCATACTTTGTGCAAAGACTCAGCTATAACTAAAAGTCAGCCAATTTAGTGCTAATTATCACAGATGCTCAACAATATAAAGTAACAAAGCAAACACAAGTCTCATATAGCCTACGAGTTATATATAATAACCTATGTTTAAACCAAGCAGCATAATATACCTCAACTAGTCAATACAATAGCAAAATTTTTTAGTGTATATACAATACACTAGCCTTTTGCTCGCACAGACCCTACTATATTTCATAAGAACGATACATTTAAGAATTATTCAACCTAAATAAAGTCGCGAGAGTATATATTCAGTATGCGATACGAGCTGAGCAAACAGCTAGCATAGTAACTCACCAAGTCTACCATATAGTGTCTACTATTATAGTTATCTTATGAGGTTTATTAGAGCTCACGTGATTATAACATAAAAGCTAATAATTCGCTCTTGAGGAGTAAGAACGAGTAGTATACGTAAATAACATCACAGAAAATGAGATATATGTCGCCAAATTTTATAGTATTTTAAGAGTGTGCAAGTATAAAATACGTTAAGAGCAATTCGCCCGTAAACGGTTATAATTATAAATGATCAACAAAGACTCTCAAAAGATTATTTATCCACATCCATTGTATATAGATATATGAACGAGGCAAGAACTATCCGAGAAGAAGAATCCTACTTCCTAAGATAGTGACAACTCTATTTACGAGACGAATTATCTCGAACGAGAAGTCAGTGCATTATACAAAAGAGCATATTAACAACTAACAAAGAGCTCAATTCCCTCAGACTATTTAATATATAATAGATAAAGTGCGAATTTCTATTCAAGCTACTATAAGTACCACACATCAAGGAGCCTATATACATTCTAAATTTATTCCATACATAGGGACCTGTGGTGTGTAGTTTTCTTCTCGATTATTCACAATACTGTGTAGCTTCTACTCGAAGCTGTACCTGTTATTATTTGAGATCTCTACAATATGGCATTGATGTGCTAATAGCGAGATTCATTAAGTAGGCCCACTAAAATAGGTTGTGAACTTTAATATTTATATGGTATGCCTCACGTATACGACTGGACTGTGGTTTGTGTGTCATAATTACAAATATAATAATTTTATATTTTATTGCAACCAATAAGTTCACCAATAGATTTTTTACTTTTGAGTACCTTGATTATTGTGGTTTTTTAGCTGTGATATGAAAACCAAACATTATTAAGTTTATTAATTTCTAATTTGCTGACGCATTGCTTAAAAATCATAATCATAGTAAATTAATTATTATTATATATATATTATATATTAATATTTATTATGAATATATATATGATTATAATAATATAGAATATATATATTATATATATATATATTAATGTAATTATATTAAAATAATATGATATATATTATATTATATATATAATATGATAATATATATATAGATATATATATATATAACCATATATATATTATATATATATATATATTATATATATAAGATATTATAATATATTTAAGATATATATATATATAATAATAATAATATATATATTAATGATATTTATATAAATATAATAATATATATTAATATATATATAATATATATATATTAATATATATAATTATATATATAATTTAAATATATATATATATATTAATGATTATATATAATTAATATTAATATATATTAATTAAGTAATATTAAGTATAAATATATATTGCCTACGTATCACATTAGAAAAATCATTATTATTCATTATAAATTGGCACGTCCACCATTTTAATAATAAGGTCCCCATCCCCTGCTCTAATAGTAATTCTAGACCCTATAATAAAGATTATTGTAATTTTATATAATAACAGCTTCCAATATGGAGCTTGTTGCGATGACCCATTCTCTTTCTATATGCTTTCCTGTCACTACGAGATAAGTTATGTAGATGATCTGCGCAAATTGCTGAAGGGAATTGCAAACTCGTAAAATCTGCGTTTACACTGCACATACTGTCTCTGTACTCGAATTCTGGGTCTTGGTGGATTTGAGTGCATGAAGATGAGACCCAGTTAGAGGCGACCCTATGCTCCAGTCAGATCAAAGCTAGTGTCGAGCCTACTAATTTGTCCCCTACATAATATCGCCACATTCTAGTACTGGGATTCAATCCAAGAGGAAGTATATCTCCGACACGATCTCATATTCTCTACATTCTTCCTCACATAGTCACTGATTCTTTATTGATAATCTACTAATGTCAACCCATACATTCTCCAAAAAAGACAAACCCTCTCTGGTTACACATTCCTTCCCCATCCTATGAAAAACTCTATGTTCCTCCACATTCTTGGAATCTTCTTGCCAAGCGATTCTGATAGTGCTGTACTCACTAATATAAATTAATGCAGCATTATACGAATGCTTACTTCATTAAATACCTAAATAAACTACTAATAACCCTACATAACATAGTTGGATTCGGTTATGAAATCTAACTTATCTACGCATTTCATGTTGAAAGCTTACTTTTCACCTATAATATAACATACTGTAATATACTCCTCCCTAAAAAGTAATTGTCATAACAACCTAAAAATTCACTTTGGTATGACTACCCTATCCCCTACCAGGTTTCCTCTCTCACATATCTTGAACCCACCTCTAACATTACTCCCAAGTCAAAGAGACAATTAGTTCATCTAATAGACCACCATCCATAATATTCATATAACTTCACCTAATGACTTCACTTTCCACTTCTGGCGATACTGTGTTTTCCCCTATATTATATATTAGTTATTCACTAATTCTCAGAAGATACTATGTGAGTAACTAATAAACATATGTACTACACATAAGTTAGTATATGATTCTAGGTAGAACTATCTAGTACTATTCATACATGACTATCTTTTCAACCATCTGTAATATAAATCGCTCAGTTAATACTTTTATTAGAAAGAGAGGTGTAACATAATGATATGGGAAGGGGCAGGAATATCACATTCCACAAATCTTATCACCCTATTACCCTAGTACCTACATCTCCAAACCAAACTTAGCTACAGTAGCGGTAGTAACAAGATAATCACTTATAGTCCATCGACATTACTAATATGTTCTAATCTACTTAGCTATCCGAGTATTGAATATTTACTTAAGGTCGACTTTAGCTTGACACTTTTTAAACAGCTCCTATACTCCGTTGCTATATCTAGTGACTTCAACCTCCCCACCCTTATAGGGTGATCACTACTATATCTAGCATATCATTCTAAGTCTCCTAAATCTTAATAGATCTTCACTAACCCCATTTCCCTAGTAATGCCTTAAACACAGACTCCCAACAGTGGCGCCTCGTCTTATGTACTATAGGGCTTATGCTCAAGCCCTCCATCAATAATATAAAAATTGCCATATTACATATGAGTGTATTATGATAAGTGATAAAATATGAAAAAATTTTTGTCAAAGTAATATGATGATCTGATATATTTTATTTTTGTACATTATTATGTTACATAAAAATTAGTAATCAATTTTAAAAAATTAACAATAGGAATCTCTTATTTTCCAACCTGCAATATTGTGATTTAACGATTGATATTTATTTCTAAATAAGCTACAATATAATAAAATTTTATATATATAATATATAATATATATATGGGCTCTATACTTATTGCGGCCTAAGTTTTATTTTCTTTAGTTTTAGTAATTTCTTTAATAAAAAATGAACTAAAATATATCATGATTTGAGAAAGGAAAAATAAACTTCTCAAATTCCTTTCTAAGACTAATCACAATAAAACATTTAAATTTAATGTAAATAACTGTAAAAATAATTCAATCTTATACCAACACTGTTCACACAAAATTTCAACACTTACTTTTGATAAATATAACAAGATTTATTTGCATTCACACTAAATTCGATATCCAAATTAGCTTCTGCGAATAATCAAGATCTTTAAACTTAAAATCCATTATATATTAAACAATAACTAAAGAAAATGGAAAAATTCAAGAAATTTTCCACTTCCAGTGTGATTTTTCTAATTTTCAATCCAATTTCACATCATATCAGTTGTTAAATATGGTTAGCTCGTTTGACTGAAGAACCTATTACCAAACTAAGAGCTAATATATATTACCAAGATAAAAGAAATTTGAACTATTATTAAATTTATATTACAATCAATCAAAACTCGTACTTTCATAAAAGATATAAAACTTATTCTTTCAATTGCACCGAAGGATGGTGAAATTATTTAAGTATGAACAGATGGTAGTGCACATTAAACGTGTCAGAAGGAAGCAATATTTCTATAATCTTTGGGGTTTTGGAAATAATAAGTATGATCTAAACCCTTTAGTAGAATATAAAGAAAGTAAAATATATTAAGAAACAAAAAAAAAATTACTTTTAAATGTTCATGAAGAGCACTATAAATATTATCAATATTTTATGCCCCATTACAAATTAATTTTGCCTCCTCTCGCTTTTATTTAAATGCTGAACTCTAGCTATATCTGAGAGTTTTTTTCCCGTCCTCCTAAATTAAAGGGCTCAAGAAGTAACAACCGAACCTCCAACCTTGATTCACCAATTGCTGCACATGCACATAATTTTCAATCTCCACATACCCAACACCACCTGATGTAGCTTCAAGCTTATATCTTACCACCCTCTCAAATCACAATTCAGATTGGTGTTTCTTCAATCGGGAGATATTCCTAAATGGGACATCGAGATAAGATCCTATCCAATCCTCAAAAGCGTTCACCCCCACCTACCGGTATTATCATCACTTCTAAAAATGATTGAGTTTACATTCAAAACTGAAATTTGATCACATTTAAAACTTTCTGTCTACTTAGAATGAGATTCCAACTCATCCTTTCCATGAAAAATTTAGCAAATCTTTGTTTTTAATATTTTGATCTTTATTATTTGGACGACTGCCGGTTCGTTTCTTAAAAGCTTTGCTTGAAGCTGTCATCTTTCCTCCAGGTCAATACATCACTAATTGAGCTCTACAAGAAAAAAAAAAAAAATGTCACTAAAAAACATATAAAATAATTAATATTCATCAATTAATTTGCAAAAGTACCCTTAATTAAATAAAAATTAAAAATAAAAAGAAGATATTTGTAAATTAACGAATCTATCAAAGTAGGCCTTTCCTTTTTGGCGTGTTACATTCCCACAGTGTACACTTAATAGATACCTCAGATCTCTCCACTGATCAGGTGCACGGGTTGCTGAAAAAATTGCTTATGACATATCCAGCACTAGTTAATATATGAAACCCTTCTTGTATTATTATTATTCTGTTTTTTACTCCATCCCCTTCTTACATAAGTATTTGTTCTATTCCCACTCTTTTTAGGTGACATCAAACTTCTTTCTCTAGGTTCCATTTCCCACTACTTCCATTGATCATCCCAGGTGACTACTTTGATCTTCCCATGTATTTTGGTACAAAGTTATAAAACTGATCCTTGTATCCAGTGTAGGTACGCCAAATCTCATCTAACCAAATCACGGAGGCGTCCTGAGTGAGGCATAATCCCAGACATAACATTCCTTTTGTGTGAGAGCCACGGGGGAAGATTAGGTGCAGTAATATTGGGAGTTAATTCGTGAACAACACTATTGTGTAATTGGTTTTTATTGAACAGGCTCGGAGAATAGGGACCTGATGTGTGGATGAGGATCACTCATCAAATGAAAGTTTCTTCTTTTCTTGTTTTTCACTATATATATCTACAGTAATGCTTTTTCTTTCTTTTTTGCTACAAATTGTATGAGTGAACATATAATATATATAATATTAGCTTATTATAATATATTGATATAATATATATATTTAATATAAATATATAGTAGATATAATATAATATATAATCTATTATGTAAATATATATATATATAATAAAATATATATATATATTATAATATATATATATTTATATAGATCTTCTCCCCATTTTCCCTTTGGGGGTGACGTGTTTAGCATACACCAAACAGAAAGATGAGTAGAAATTATACGCAATCAAAGATTGTCCAGCCTTACCGCCCCTTAATACCTTTTAGGAGAACTCGTCGCAGTCAAGAAAATCCACCCTAGGTTTCATAACTACACGACCCTCACTGTGGAATCTTCGTCCAATGTAGGTTTATCCCTGGCAAGGCCCACACCATATCCCCTATACCCCCTTCACAAAAACCCCGCCATTCACTCCATGTAGCACCTTTCTTCTCGCCTTCTACCAAACTCACATTCTCCTTCAGGCATTCCTTTATGACTCAATCCACTTTTTTCTTCGGTCTCCCTTTCTGTCGACTAAAAATGTAAGCATAATATATATATATATATATATATATATATATATAATATATATATAAAATATATATTAATAGATAATATAATAAAATATAAATATAGTATATATAATAATATATATATATATATATTACATATATATATAATATATATATAATAATATAATATATATATATTTATTTATTATAACCACATAGCCTCTTAATCCTGAGGTAATTGGTCAGCGAAAGTATTTGTATGTTTCGACCAAGTGAAGTGCAGGAATATTTAGGTCTGATAGCAAGCCCTGCTTCAGCGCGACGTAAGGCCGGAATGCTTGCCACCGTAAAGCATGGAAATCATCCTAGTATTTCGGCTTTTCCAAAGCAGGAAGCATGAAAAGAAGTGATTTGGTTGTTATAGACTGTTCTGTTATGTATCACTTGGCTATGTTGTGATGTGTGTGTATGAGATTAGTGTAATATACTATTGCCCCTAAACTGCAATACGTAAATATTGCAGAAATCTTCCTTTACCAACGACAAAATTTTTTGTGTCTCTGTTCACGTGCCGCAACGTAAACTCGAAACCCATATGAAAGAGGAATCCTGTCTTAAGGTGAGCAAAAAAGCTCGCCTTAACCCACTAGCCAAACAGAATCTTTACTATATAAATTTATTATATATATAGATAGATATAATATATAGAAATATATGATAAAATATATAATAAATGAAAATAAAAATAACATAATAGAAATACAACTACTATTTAAATATATTATATATATGTAAATTATATTTATATAGTTATATATAAGTATATTTATTATATAGATATATATATTATGTTATATATAATAATTATTCTTAAGGCAGGAATATCCCTAACATTTGCAATCAGAACAGTAGTGAACTGCTCATTCTAAAATGAGGAGAAATTTCCTATTCTTAATTTAAAATAAAAAAATTTTAAGAATGTTTAAGTTTCCTGCTCAAGGTTAGATGATGTTTTCCAATTTTAATAACTCGATTCTTGATGTAAATTTCAAAGTAAATTATACTTCAAGTCGAGATTTTCCAATTTCTAAATAAAGAATATCGTATGCGAAAATTGTTTAAGGTAAGTTCGCAATATTCTTAGCTTTATTGGCCTAAACAATCTTCCGGACAAAGAGTAAGTCCCAAACTAAAATCAGGATTAAATAATAGTAGTAGGAGGTTAGAAGGGTAAGTAGAACAAAAAGGAAGTAGTACAACCTGACCAATTTATTTATGGCAACTTTGACTCTTTTAATAAAAAGGAGGTAGTTCAGAAACCCAAGACATAAATAAATTATTATTAAGTTTAAAGCAAAAGAATACTTTACTTGTTTATAGACTTCATAATTTTAAGTAAATATAGAACCCAGGACTGCGGAACAAGTAAATTTTCTCCAGCTCCATTTTAAAATTACCTATTCTGCTGATTCTGTCCATAGCTCTAAATCATTCTAAAACTTTTAAGAAAATAATTTGTATTAAACTCAACTAAAAAAAAATTATAGAGGCTTTAGAAAAACAAACCCGCTTGCTAAGAGATTTTCAACAGTAGTGTAAAATCTATGAGCAAGATGAGGCTAACCCCCTGACTTAATTAAAAAAGTAAATATCAAAATACTAAGTTTTTAATACAGGGAATAAAATTATTCCTAATAAACCTCCCACAAAAAGAATTTGCTGAAGAATCACAAGAACATAAAGAATTATCTGTATGCTCCTCAAGCAAAAATTAAGGGAACAGTGTACGGTGGCAACAATGCTGGCAGTCAACCCTAATCCAGTCAAAACATGGCGGTACAGTAACTTTAGCAAAAATATAAAGATCCAGCATTACATTATATTAGAGATATTATAAGTCAAGAATAATAGAAGGTAAGGAACAGTTCCAAATAAACTTTTATGATATTTACTAAACAAGAGTTCAAAGCTACTATGTCTGTACACATATACAAGAATATTGAAATAATATTCATATTCATTTAATGTCTTCAATGTTTCTGAAATATATATGGGGAAATAAGATAACTTACTAATTATTCAAAACAATATAAAGTGAATACTCCCTATACACTCTTATGTAAATCAAAAAATAACCAAAAAGGATCAAAGTATTTTTTTATGTTTAAAGAAGCCGACGGCAATAATCGAAAAGGCAAAATCAAAATTTTAGAAGTCAAAGATTTTAGCTTTGAACCTATGTGTGTTAGTAATAAATTCTAATAGCCATGTTGTAAACCCACAAAAAGGCCCAATAGAGATATAAAAGGGATAAGCAAGGATGCAAATGCAGAGCGCACGTTTAAAATCCAGAATTAAAGTAGGATTCAAAAGCATAAATCTATTTTTTTTATATTAACCTACTACCCCTTCCCTAATAGGCTGGAATATCTTTTTTCTCTTTCAAAGAAGCGATGCCATGGCAAAAATGCAAAATAAACAAACATTATGAATAAAAGATATTTCATTAGCTTTAATAGCCCATAGGCTAAATAATATAAGGGGACTACACATATGCAAAGGTTAATGTAGACATTTAAAAGCCAATGGCCAATTGTTGTCAATTGTTTAAAAAAACCAACATGTAATGCTAAAGCCCTAAGTTAAATGTATAAAGGAATTTTTATTCGAAAATATGCCAAATAAGTGTAAAAGTTTAAAAAACCAACATAGTTCAAAAGATATTAGAAAACAAAAAACAGTGTAATGTAAAAAACACCAAACTATGTAAAGCCATTCATAATACCACCAGCCAAGTCTAATCATATGCCATTCAAAATATAAAATATAGACTTTTTTTTTCGAACACACGCGATGCCAAATAAACATAATTAAGCTATTAGTATGTTAATGTTCAATAATGAATGATAACAACCCTCTCCCTCATAGACACTGATATAAAGGGACAAACCATGCAAGAGTGGTCAATTATAAATGAAGGACCAGAACATTAATATGAATAATGGTCATGTAATATTTTAAACCCAGAGCCAAAACCCAAACTAATGAAGGACCAAAAGCATATAATCTAAGGCGTTCAAGTAAATGAATAAACAAACCAAAGCCAATAATGAAAGGACCAAACATATATATCTAAGGTCAATAAATGGTTTAAAACCAAGGCAAATTAATGAAGACCAAACAATATATTTAAGTCATGTAAAGTTTAAAGTCAAAAGCCAATTATGGTAAAATGTTTAAACACAACGTAAATAAAAATAGCAAATTAAAGAAATTTTGTCCATTTTTTTTTATTTAAACATTGCAAAGCCAAAAACCAACAGGGTCAAATAAATAAGATTACGAGAGTTAAATGGTGAAGACCACTACCTAAAGATAGAAGTCCTAAAACAATCTTTGATGAAGAAACTGTATGACGACAGTAGTCCTAATAAAATATTAAAACAAAAAGAAATATGGCATTAGCCGATCACACATCAATTTAATGCAATTAATTTAAGAACTTTAAATAAGCCTAATAATGCATAAGAGCAATGTTTAAAATATTTAAAAAATATGTTTCATGCACAAGCACAATATGTTAGGTAATAGTAGAGCAGAAGTGTCCCACTACCGATTCTTAGAAAATCGCAACACAAATTTATTATTAGGCCCAAATACAAAGTGTAATTCTAACAAATGAATATAAGTAAAACATTAAATTAAATGCTTCATAAATATACACTTGAGATTTACAGTCGAGTTACAACAGTCAAGTGTCAGATGTTATCTTGCGATTCTAATGGGCTCGTTTAATCAAGAACTTAATATAGTAAAAGAAAAGTATTATAAGCGTGCACTACACCCATAAGAGACAGTTTGGGACAATCCCAAAATACATGCAGGCCTTTGTAAAAATCTATGAGAAACTATTTCATTTCCAACCCCATTAATATGAACATAATATGCCTAGCGATAAGAAAGTAAAACATACCTAGCAGGTCAATTAATAGCCTATCGGAAGAAATTAGTAGGCTTATCAGTAATTTCAAATCAATTTAATCCCAATGTATATGTTAAACTTAAAATGTATAAGCCCCTAATTTAAGGTAATAAACACAAAAATTTCTATTTTGTTAGGGAACAAACTTTGCACAAAATTGAACTTAGGCTATATACAGAAGAGTATTTTATAAATCAAATTCAAACAGATTGGAACAGATCTTCCGGCTTGCACTATAATTTCCATATTGCAAAACAAACTAACAAAAATTAAACAATGTGCGCTACCACACCTTATAAAATTACTAAATTTGTACATAAGCGTACCCTTGGAAATCCAATAATAATTATATATAATTAAAAACTATATGGTGAGTAATAAGATTCAAATAGCATAAGTGCAAATATCAAAAATTAAAAATAGAATCCTCTAATAAAATTACTTTGCCAAATTATAACAAGAGAAATATTCTTGCAGAAATTCTAATTGCAATGCAGAACAGTTACGTGAACTGCTCATTCCAAAAATGAGAATTTCTATCTTAATTTAAAAATAAAAAATATGTTAAAATCCAAATAATTACCTACATTAATGTTTATAGAGTATATTATAGACGGTAAAATAGAAAATAACACCCAATTTTATATTAGCTTATGTGTGCCTTTTTTATTCTAATAAAATCATATATAGATAGCGTTAGTTGCAATATCTTAGCTTATGGCCTAAACAATGTTCCGGAAAAGAGCGTTGTCCCAAACTAAAATCAGTTTTAGTGAGATAGAGTAGGAGAGTATAAAAAATAGAACAAAAAGAAAAGGACACCTGACCTAATTTATGTTTTGGGCATCTGTTTACTCTTTAATAAAAAGGAGATTTTCAGAACCAAGACATAATATTATTTAAGTTAAGCCAAAAGATACACTTACTGTTTATAGACTCATATTTTAGAGTAAATTATAGGAGACCAACGTTTTAAATAAATCACTGTATATAAGCTCAAAGCCTACATTGTTTAAATATCCTAGTTCTAACAGGCAATGCTGATCAGCGTCAGTCGGCGAAACCCTCGCTGTAATTATTAAATTTTAAAACCCACGTTCCTGTTTGGTGTATTGCCTAAAATACATCACTAAAAATAATCGCTAAGCAAAAAAGTCCCAAAACAGTGGAACAAATTACTCTAAAATCTTTGTAAGCATTATTAAAATACCCAAGTCAATTTAACACTAGTTAAATCCAACAAAAATAAGTTTTTTTAAGGTTTAATACAGGAATAATAATAAATTTCAATAATTAAATATATATATATATATATTATATATAATAAATATATACTTTATTATTTATATATATAATATATAAATATATATATAGATATATAATATATATATACTAATATATAATAACTAATATATTAATATATATATTTATGTATAACATAGTATATATATTATTCTATCTTTCATCTACCTTTTCCCCCAAGACTGGGTTAATAGTGTTACATGCATCAGAGAAGAAAAGCAGTAGAAGAATATGACAAAAAGTCAGAAAAGAAAAGCCCAGCCTTTACCGCCCACTGTACCATTTATAGTAAGAACTCGTCGCCGTCAGAAAATCCAAACCCAGTGAGCTTCATGACTGCGACGATCCTCTTCATGTAAATCGAGTCAAGTGTTAGTATCATCCCTGGCCCAGTGGCAAACCACTACCCATCCACCAAAACCCCGCCATTCTTCTCCCTATCATGCAACTCTCTTCTCGCCTGCCTGCAAACTCACATTCTAAACTCCCTCATGACATCCTTACTGACTCATATTCCACTGTTTTAATCTTCGTCTTTCCTCAGCCGTCGTTCCCAACACACTCTATCACCACTATACATCCGCATTAACCACCACTATCATTACAATCCTTTCCTCTATGTACCACATCAAACCATCTCAACATACTTTCATTTATCTCCTAATCCTTCAACCACACATACTCCTCTAATACGTCATTCCTTCGATTTTTACAATTCTTCTCACACCTAGTATCGCCCCTAAGATGCCATCAACACATTGAACTTTAGAAATATACTTCTTATTCCAGACCATAGTTCTCACTAGTATACGTTAACACACAGGTAAAAACATACCCTATGTAAGACCCTAGCACACTCAAACTTAGTAACCTTGCATTCCAGCAATACTTTAATTGCACCAGCCATCCCCCTGCCATTCACATAAACTATTTAACCTTACTACACTTCGCATCATCCGTTTGCCCTTCTCATCCAACATATACCCTAAATATTTTAAACTCAGGGATCACTTAGTTCCAGCTGACTCATCGGAATCTAACATAGCTTCACACTGAAGACTGTCTCATCTCACAACCATAACTCTCTACTCTTATCTACGTTGTAATTTTCAAACCCCTCCTTTACAACACCCTGAAAACCAAATGTCTCTTCTACACAATCCTCCCTCAATTCAGATTCGCCACAAAGAAAAACCAAATCTATTCCGCATTGTAATATGAGGGTAAATGCAAAAACAATCCATTCTCCATCATTCTACAACCAATTTCCTTGCCACCCCGCACCTCTTCTCTATTCTTACTCAGAATCCCCATCATATACATAATGAATAATCCAAGCAGAACATACACAACCCGCGTTCTACTCGCTATTAAATTTAAACAATCTCACTATTCGCACCACCATCTTCACCACAGGCTTTTCACATACGTTACTCATACTTTCCGATTCCCACATTTTCAGAAGCTACCATCAACACTATGTATCACTAACATTCATAGAGCTTTCCTATTAATTCCTATAATACCCCTGTTGCAAATTCATAAAACCTAAATACATTTATTCTTCTTCCTATTTTCTCAATTATTTGTTTCAATGTAAGATTGATTCACACATGCTCTCACACGCCTAAACAAACCTGTTCTTCGACAGTCAGTCCTTCAGTCCACTCGACGCACTCTTCGACCAAAAATGCTAGCATGTATCTTCCCCAACAACACTCATTATACTAATTCCCCTATAACCTACAGTTCCCCTATCTCCCTCCCTTATAAAAGGTACTATCTTAACTGCCATCTCCTCCAATCCCCGAAACTATACCCTCCATAAAGAGCTTTGTTATAAATCTTCCAAATCCATTCAATCTACATCTTGCTCCATCCTTGATCATTCCACCAGTTTAATTTGCTCCCCCTCCTTCTTACTAAAAGAATTTAACCATTTCTTCAACTTTTCTCACTCTAACCCATTACCTAGTACTTAATAATTATCTCATCCCAAAAATACCTTAATTCTCTTATCATTTTGCAACCCATCAAGCCCATCAACCACATTACCACGTATCAACCTCTTATTACTGCTATATATAATTATTATATGTATCAGATTTTCAGTATAGGAATCTTCTTAGATACCTATCATCCCCCCATATTATTATCAAGTAATACTTCATACAGTTTTCGAAGAAGCAGCTCATCCCACTATTTATTATGTCTTAAAGCTAAATTCCTTACCTTAATAATTTGCTTCAAATTCTTTAAAATTAACCTTACGCTCTTATCCATTCAAGCAGACAGAGCTTTCCTGATTCCTTATGAAAGTCTCTCATTCGGCATATAAGTAAATTTCATCTTTCCTCACATCAACTCTGCTATTTTCAGTTACATCAGTCTTTATTTTTTATTCCTACCCTTAATGTTATGCACCTTCTTAGAACTTCTTATTCTCCTCCTATATCATTTAAAGTTCCAAACATTACTTTCTTGATAAAACTTTACTATGAGAAGTCCAAAGTGATTACAAATACAGTGAATACCAGTCTCTTTTCTACTTTTAGCTTAAAAGCATAGATCACATCTTAAGGCGACCTGTCGTTATTAACACAATTCTGTATATTTCCTATCCTTAAAAGAAACTATCTGGAGGTACCTAGTCTCCACTAAAATTGCCTTGGTCACTGCTTAAAACAACTGCTTCGCTCTTAACTATATTTGCTTCCCAGATTTGTTTAGTTTCAACTTATTCACCCAAATATCAACTATAATTTACTTGAGAAACCGCTACTATAATAACTTCTATTTACAACTTTAGTTATCACTATTAATACTATCTTAACATCTCTCTTAATTTCTACTCCTAACTTTCCTTCCTTTACATCACCTTCCTCTCCATACAAAGCCCCCTCTAACCTAATTTTACATAAAACAAACATAATGATCGTTAACCCATTCCTTAAACCCCGCTTCACTGATTTTATACATCCAAGACAATACTTCAACATTTCCTTCTCACCAACACAAAATCAAATCATACTTTCACTATGATACCATCTCTACCTACACCAAATCTATTAATACTTATGAATTACTCTTGTTTAAAGAAAGTATTACTTTACACACATTTAAAGTGTTGGTTGCAGTAATCAGATTCTGTTCAAAAAACTAATACATAGACTTCTCAAAAAAAAGGTTCAATCATGAAGTCATTAATGGAGATCTCAGCAGACATATTAAACACCACAACATTAGATTCTACAAGCATAACTCCAAAAAATCCCAGTTTAAAACTTATACCACCAAAGCCAGAAAATCTTCTTCATTCTTCTCTACTAAGTGGATACTACTTTCAGTTAATCATCCATGTGTATCAAATTTGCAGTCCCATCCTGATCTGTACTTCTCATAATATTGGTTACATAACTGAATAGATTAAGCAGATATGGTGCAATACCTATAGCACCTGCTTTAAACCAGAATAAAATATATGAATATTATTATCACAGAGCATAAAAAGACAATTAAAACTGATTTATCAAAGTCATTATAAAATTTACACTCCTAATGCAGAAGATCAAAAACTAAAAATAGCTTAAGCTGTTATTTTTTACATTTTCATTGGTAGTGTAGTCATGGCAGTTTCAAGCGTCTAACATCTAGACCCTACCCATAAATCATGAATGCTACTCAAAAATATTTTATTCAGTCTTTAGCTTTCAAGTTATCTTTGTTCCTCCAATTCACAATCTGCTGAAAAAGTTGATGGGCTTCTGGACGAAGCCGGTCAGGAACTAATAAATATAAATATGCCTCATACTTTCTTTGTAAATTATTTTCTAAAATAGTTTTAAGAAAATTAAATGAAAATTAGAAGAAAACATTTCATGAATTGGAAGCTAAAAGTAAAATCAATATTTTAATAATAATAATAATAAAAATAATAATAATAATAATAATAATTAATAAATAATAATAATAATAATAATAATAATAATAATAATAATAATAATAATAATAATAATAATAAAATTCATATAAGAGAGGCGAGAACTATGAAGGTCTTGCCACCATTTGTTTTTTTTTAACTTATCAAGCAAGTGACTTCCTCAAAACTTCTTGCCTAGTCCTTCATTTTTGACGCTCGGCAACTTCTTCAAACTAGCTCACCGCTCTATGCACTTTCCTTGGGATCTGGAGAGTGCTTCCCACTTTTACAACTAAACACATTTATGGGCGCTGTCACTTCACTGCTTTTTTCCTGGTCCTTTAAGCTTAAATTTCAGAAGGAAAGAACATTTGCTTGATTCCTTCCGATTCAGTGATATTTGCCCCATTGGATCCTACTGTTCTGAGTGTTCTCTTTGTTGCTTGTTGCTTGAACTTGTCTAGACAGTTTCCAGCCAGATCGGGTTGACTTGGTTAAACCACTTATCCTGATCCGCCTTGTTTTTGTATGGAGGTGATTCCTCCTCGCTGTTCTTTCTTTGACTCTCATATATAGATCACCATGCTATACACATCTTTCTCTCCCATGTCATCCAAAATATCCACTTCTGACCCTCCTCTACCCTCCGGGGATGTTGATGGAGACCAGATGCTACCATAGTGACTAGAACGCCCTCTACACTACCCCTCGCTACCTTCGTCCTGTGTTCTGCTTCGTATGGTTGGAGGAGAGGGGATCGGTGATGTGGATATTAACCTCCTTTTCCTCCAGTGAGAACCTCTCCTGGGTCTCGAGCATGTCCAACCTACTTTGACTTTAGTTTTGGTTTTATTATATCCAAGTAAACTTAATTAAATCATATGATATTTTATTTCAGATATTTCCTAACAACGAGGCAAACTTGACTTTGCAAAAAAATATTGAAAATGAAGTATTAGTCCAAGATGGGTCAATTAATTCAGAGTTAGGAGAATTAGAGAAGGAACCAATGTTAGCTGATGAACCGGTCAACTGTGTGACCAGTTCCAAAAGTCTGATGATGGTCGAAAAGGGGTCAAATGCCCAACACACAAAGGTATACTTATTTATTTATCTAACTACTTTTTACTTATGTTCGAAACAGGTGGTTAATAGAATAGAAAACCGTTCAGAAATATATATTCACAAATAGACAACTATATAATATTTCGCTATAACTCTCAAACTAAACTAACTACTCTGATAAACAGTTTCATTTTGAATTGTTCAACTCATTCCAGACGTCACCTTTATACAAACGTAGTTTCCACACCCTCAGTGGTACTTTAGGCGTTATAGATTTGGTTATCTTTAGAGGTATTGTTGTTCCCCCTGCAACACCTGTACCAAGTGTGGTATCTAAATTTTCATCGGTTGACAATAAAGTGTCGCTACATCGAAAAATTTTATGCATCTATTTCATGATGTTTGTTTTTTGAAGAAGAAGAAATTATCGAACAGATTTTTACACTTTAATATAAACTTGTTGCAAGCGCGAGCCTCAACCAACATGTTCCTTCTTTACATATTTGCAGATTTTCTATGATTAGATGAATTGATCTTTGCGGATTTCAATTGTTCATTGCAAAGAATAACAGACCTCTATCCCCTACTACGCAACCCCTTTTCTGGGGATGCAGAAGCAGAAGGATTATTGGTGAGAACAAGGTCGTTTAGGACTTGTAGAGGATGTGTGGATCAAAATCTTAACATGTAGACAAAGGATGAGAAAAATTGAGGAGAAGAACGAATAAATTATACTTTAAGTTTTATGATTTACAACAGGCGTATGATAGAGTTATAGGGAAGCTTAAGAGGAAAGTGCAGATGCTATTTGTGTGGAAGTTCAAGCTTCAGATGTAGACAAAAGCATGTATGAAACAGGGTGATGCATGTTAAGATTATGCGGTTTCAATTGTGATTGGTTTAGGATAATACGAAGTGAGACAAGGTTGTTATGTCTCCTTGGTTTCAATTTGTATATGGTGGGGTATGAAAGAATTCGAGAGGAAACAAGAAGATGGGGGTGGCAGGAAATTGGTGTTAGAATGATGGAGAATGGAGATGAGTGGAGGGTGTGCCCTAGCCTATTATATGCGGATGATTTGGTTCTGTGTAGCGAATTGAATATGATTGAAGGAATTTGGTAGAGATTTGCAGTGTAAAAGGAGGGTTGAAGTTAAACGTAGATAAGAGTAAGCTTTATGGTTGTGAGTGGAGGACAGTCCTCGGTGTGGAGTTATGTTAGATGTGAGCAACTGGAAGCAAGTGTCTGAGTTTTAAATATTTAGGGTATTGTTGGATGAGAAGGGAACGGATGATGCAGAGTGTAGTAGAAAGTTGGAATGGCAGAAAGGTGGCTGGAGTAGTTCGTGTTGTGAGAGTTTGAGAAGGACTAGTCTTGAGTGCGCTAGTGATTTCTTACATGAGTGTATGTTCTTACCTGTGTTATTGTATGATAGACTATGCTGGATAAGAAGTATAGATCCAAAGTCCAATGTGTTCAGATGGACAATAGTATGGCATCTAGGTGTGAGAAAGAATATAATAAAATGAGATATTACTTAGAAGATGTGTGGTGGAGAAAGTGGAAATGAAGAGAATTTAAATGAAAGATGTTGAGAATGTTTGGTCATGTGGAAACTCGAAATTATAGTTCGTGGTTTTTGTAATATAGTGGCTAGTGTGTTGGAACCGACCGGCTGGGAGACCGAAGAGGAAGGATTAAGTCGTTGTAAAGAAGTCTGAAGAGAGAAAATGATGAGTTGGTAGACGAAAGAAAGGTGTATAAACAGGGTGAATATGGCGGGGATCTGTGACGGGGTATGGTTGTGGCCCACCTGACCAAAGAGAACCTACACTGATCGAATCTACCATATGAGGTCCATCGCTGTTCCAGAAGCTTTAGATATGGATTTTATGACTGCGATGAGTTCTCGCTAATTAAAGGTACTGAGTGGGCGGTAAGGCTGGGCTCTTCTTTTCGACTTGCCCAGTTCTCACTGCTTTTCTTTTCCGATGCTCGTCATGCACCTTACTCCCATTCTTGGGAAAATAGAAGGAAGATAAAGAAAAAATAATAATAATAATAATAAATAATAATAATAATAATAATAATAATAATATAATCATAATAATATAATAATAATAATAATAATATATATTAATAATTAATAATATAATAATAATATTAATAATAATAATAATAATTAATAAATTTATGTAAGAGGCGGAAAACTATGAAGTCTCGCCACCAGTTTTTTTTTAACTATCAAGCAAGTGACTTCCTTAAAACTTCTTGCCTAGTCCTTCTTGTTTGACGTTCTGCAACTTCTTCAAACTAACTCACCGCTCTATGCACTTCCCTTGTGGTCTGGAGAGTGCTTACCACTTTTACAACTAAGCACATTTATGGGCGCTGTCACTTCACTGCTTTTTTCCTGGTCCTTTAAGCTCAAATTTCAGAAGGAAAGAACATTTGCTTGATTCCTTCCGATTCAGTGATATTTGCCCTATTGGATCCTACTGTTCTGAGTGTTCTCTTTGTTGCTTGAACTTGTCTAGACAGCATTTAGCCAGATCGGGTTGACTTGGTTAAACCACTTATCCTGATCCGCCTTGTTTTTGTATGGAGGTAATTCCTCCCCGCTGTTCTTTCTTTGACTCTCATATATAGATCACCATGCTATACACAGATCTTTCTCTCCCATGTCACCCAAAATATCCACTTTTGACCCTCCTCTATCCTCTGGGGATTTCGATGGGAGACCAGATGCTACCATAGTGACGTAGTGACTAGAACGCCCTCGACACTACCCCTCGCTACCTTTGTCCTGTATTCTGCATCGTATGGTTGGAGGAGACGGGATCGGTGATGTGGATATTAACCTCCTTTTCTCCAATTGAGAGTCCCACTCCCCGAGTCTTAGATGGCCCTGACCTACTTTGACTTAGTTTTGTGTTTTTATATTCAAGAGGTAATTCCAATTAGATCATTATTGGAAATTTTATTCAGAATTTGCCTAACAACGAAGACAACTTCACTTGCAAAAAATAAAAGGATTAAAATATGAGGATAGTGTTCAAGATGGGTCACTTTAATTTCAGAGTTAGGGAGAATTAGAAAGTAATCCTATCTAGTTGATAGCCGTCAACTGGTTGTGATCAGTTTCAAAAAGTTTCTACAATGATTTGAAAATGCCCAACAACAATAGTATATACTTTATTTATTCTAACTTATACTTTTTTAATCTTAAGTATTGAAACAGTGGTTAAATAGATAGAATAACCTTTTAGAATAAGCTAGAACGAGTAGCTTGACTAAATGTAGAAAAGTATAACTTATAAGTAAAAGCCTAACACCATTACGCAATTTCTACTTTGAAGTTTAAAATCGTTTGATAAACTTCTGCTTTCGTAGTATTATTCCACTTACTCAGTGGATTTTAGTGTTATAATTGTTATCTTAGAGGTATTGTGTTTTCCAACCGCTTTCACTGTCCCAAAGTTGTATCTAACTTAAAATCCTGAACACAATGCTCAGTCGCACACTTGCAAGTGACTACATCATTTCATCATTTTTGAAGGAAGAAGAGGTTCGGGAAAAATACACTAAGTTTAGAAAAAACTTGACAAGCGCTTAAAGCCTCACACATGTTCTTTTCTTTACCATACTTTTTCAATTCTATGGGAGAAGAAATTGGACCCTTTATTGTCTCTCTCATCTGCAAGATAAAAACTCCTCTCCCTATCTACAACAAACCCTTCTAGGTAAACTCTGGCAAAAAGCACTATTATCCCTAGGACAATGAAGGATTTCCCTTCTCCTAATTCTTTTCGATGTCGAATCGAAAACAGCTACCCACCGTAACTATATCTTTGCTTATGCTTATGCATTTGTTTTTGTTGCTGGAACATGTTCAGACACGTTTGGCTGTGTATATAGACAACTCTTCATCCCTCCTTGGACTCTCACATTCCTGTTTTTCATCATCCTTTCTCTTCCATACCAGATGTCTGAACAAACTTCTGACCCTTCATTATCTTCATAAATGCCTACTTAGTGGCGTAGTGACACTAGTGTCAATGCTGTCGGCGCCACACTACGGGTTGGTGGGATTTGGGAGTTAGCCTTACTTGCCTCTGCTTGAATCCGTCCTTTGAGTTTGAGTCTCGCAGTTTTGATTTACTGCTCTACATGGGGTTTTCCTCCTTGATTTTCCCCTTCCTCCAGAGTATGAGACCCCCCCCCCCTTATGCTTAACACCGATTCTAATTGTTTAAAATAAAACCATGTAGCAAATTTCAGAAAAATCTAGGTGAGTCAAAAAATCAGTGTGTCGGGATGTCACCCAATGACTTTTTTTTAAATAAACTTATTAAAGCCATGTTGGGTGAATATTGCTTATTTGTTTGTTATTTCTTCCTTTATACTATAAGGGAGGTTATAATCTTTGCCAGGAGGAGGAAAACCCCATGTAGAGCAGTAAATCAAAACTGCGAGACTCAAACTCAAAGGACGGATTCAAGCAGAGGCAAGTAAGGCTAACTCCCAAATCCCACCAACCCGTAGTGTGGCGCCGACAGCATTGACACTAGTGTCACTACGCCACTAAGTAGGCATTTATGAAGATAATGAAGGGTCAGAAGTTTGTTCAGACATCTGGTATGGAAGAGAAAGGATGATGAAAAACAGGAATGTGAGAGTCCAAGGAGGGATGAAGAGTTGTCTATATACACAGCCAAACGTGTCTGAACATGTTCCAGCAACAAAAACAAATGCATAAGCCATAAGACAAAAGATTATGTTACAGGTATAGTTTTCGATCGCATCGAAAGAATTAGGAGAGGGAAATGCACCATTGTCCTCTAGGGATAATAGGCTTTTTGCCAGAGTATACCTAGAAAAGGGTTGCGTAAGTAGGGGAAAGGAGGAGTTTTATCTTGCAGATGTATTCAGTACTTAGTAAATTCAGTTCTAGAGGTGATTACCGAAAGATGAGCTGTAAAGATTTTTGTAATTAAAATGAACAAAGATTGAAATTTATGCAGGTAAAACGCTTGCCAAGTTTTTCTAACGTGTAAATCTCTTCCCGAACCTCTTCTTCCTTCAAAAATGATGAAATGATGTAGTCACTTGCAAGTGTAGCGACACTGAGCATTGTGACAGATTTTAAGTTAGATACCACACTTGGGACAGGTGAAGCAGGTGGAACAACAATACCTCTAAAGATAACCAAATCTATAACACCTAAAATACCACTGAGAACGTGGAATATACATACGAACAGCAAGTAAGCTAAAACAGACTTTAAACTTCAAAGATAGAAACTGCGTACTGGTGTTAGGTTACTTTAAGTTACTTTTCATACTTTAGGTCAAGCTACTCGTCTAGCTTATTCTAAAAGGTTTTCTATTCTATTAACCACCTGTTTCCAACTTAAGTAAAAAGTAGTAAGAGAAATAAATAAGTATACCTTTGTGTGTTGGGCATTTTCAATCATCGTCAGACTTTTGGAACTGATCACACAGTTGACCGGCTCATCAGCTAGCATGGATTCCTTCTCTAATTCTCCTAACTCTGAATTAAGTGACCCATCTTGAACTAATACTTCATTTTTAATATTTTTTTGCAAAGTGAAGGTTGTCTCGTTGTTAGGAAATTTCTGAAATAAAATTTCATATGATTTAATTGTCTATTTGGATATAATAAAACCAAAACTAAAGTCAAAGTAGGTCGGGCATGCTCAAGACTCGGGAGTGATACTCATTGGAGGCAAAGGAGGTTAATATCCACATCACCGATCCCCTCTCCTCCAACCATACGAAGCAGAACACAGGACGAAGGTAGCGAGGGGTAGTGTCGAGGGCGTTCTAGTCACTATGGTAGCATCTGGTCTCCATCAACATCCCCGGAGGATAGAGGAGGGTCAGAAGTGGATATTTTGGATGACATGGGAGAGAAAGATGTGTATAGCATGGTGATCTATATATGAGAGTCAAAGAAAGAACAGCGAGGAGGAATCACCTCCATACAAAAACAAGGCGGATCAGGATAAGTGGTTTAACCAAGTCAACCCGATCTGGCTGGAAACTGTCTAGACAAGTTCAAGCAACAAGCAACAAAGAGAACACTCAGAACAGTAGGATCCAATGGGGCAAATATCCCTGAATCGGAAGGAATCAAGCAAATGTTCTTTCATTCTGAAATTTGAGCTTAAAGGACCAGGATAAAAGCAGTGAAGTGACAGAGCCCATAAATGTGCTTAGTTGTAAAAGTGGTAAGCACTCTCCAGACCCCAAGGGAAGTGCATAGAGCGGTGAGCTAGTTTGAAGAAGTTGCAGAGCGTCAAACAAGAAGGACTAGGCAAGAAGTCTTGAGGAAGTCACTTGCTTGATAAGTTAAAAAAAAATGGTTTTTGAAATAAAGAAGGGTTGGTGAATATTCTATTCTTAGTATTATTATTATTATTATTATTATTATTATTATTATTATTATTATTATTATTATTATTATTATTATTATTATTATTATTATTATTATGATTATTATTATTATTTTTATTATTATTATGATTATTAATTATTTATTTTATATTATAGATTATTATTTATTATTATTCTTTCTTATTTTCCCTTCAAATTTTCCAAGAATGGGAGTAAGGTGATGACGAGATCGGAAAAGAAAAGCAGTAGAAGAACATACACAAGTCGTAGAAAAGAAAAGCCAGCCTTACCGCCCCCTCTCAGTAACATTAATTAGCGAGAACTCATCCCAGTCAGAAAAATCCATTCTAAAAGCCTTCATCACAGCGATGGACTCCTCACTATGATATTTCGTCAATGTAAGGGTTCATCCACTTTGTCCAGGTGGGGCCACAACCATACCTCATCACAAAACCCACCCGCCCATTCAGCTCCTGTTATACACCTTTCGTCTCGCCTCTACCAAACCTTACATTCTCCCTTCAGAACATTCGTTCACCGACTCAATCCACGTTCCTCTTCGGTCTCCAGCCGGTCTGTTCCAACCCACACTCCCACCTATACATCCGCTAAAATCCAACCGACTTATCATTCATCCTGTTCACATGACCAAACCAAATCAACATACTTTCATTTATTCTTCATTTTACCCCATTTCTCCACACCCCACACATCTCTCTAATCTTCATTCCTCATTTTATTAATTCTTCTCACAAACACACACCTAGCACTAAGATTGTCCATTGAACACATTGAACTTTGGATCTATACTTCTTATTCCAATCCATAGTCTAGCTACCATTACAATAACACAGTAGAACTATACCCTCATGTTATAGACTTCTAGCGCCTCAAAAGACTAGTCCCCCTTTACAGTTCTCAACCAACGATCAATTATGCACCAAGCCACTTTTCCTTCCATTCACAACTTTACCTACTGTTCACTCCTGCATACATCCTGTTCACTTATTTCCATCCAACACATACACCTAAAGTATATTTAAAACTCAGACAACTTGCTCCAAGCTAGCTCACCCATTCTAACATAACTTCAACACTGATGACTGTCCATCACTTCACCAAACCATAACCTTTACTCTATCACGTATTTGACTTTCAAACCCCCTCCTTTTTACACACTCCTGCCAAATCTCTCTACCAATACCTCTCAAAACTCTCAAGTCATGATTCGCTACACAACCAATATTCATCAAACCGCATATAATAGAGAATAGTGACACCCTCCACTCATCTCCATTCTCCATTCATTCTAACACCATTTCCCCATCCCCACCCTCGAATTCTTCATAACCCCATCCATTATACAAATTTAGAAAACCAAGAGACATAACACCAACCCTGTCTCACTCCGCTATAATCCTAAAACAATCTACCATTGACACCAATCGCTTTCAACTCCATACTATCGTCATACATACTTTTGATTTCCATTCAGAAGCCTACCCACCAACACCATATAATCACTAATACCTGCCATAAACTTCCCTATTAACTCTTATCATTACGCCTGTTGTAATCCATAAAAACCTAAATTATAATCTTAGTCTCTTCTAACCCTCATTTTCTCAATCATTTTTCAATTAAAATATTTGATCCACACATCCTCATACACTCCTAAAACCACCCTGTTCTTCACCAAACAGTCCTTCATTCACTATCGACGCGATCCCTAGAAAAGGGTTGTTAAGTAGGGGAAAAGAGATTTTATCTTGCAGGATGAATAAAACAAAATAGGTCCAATTCATCAATTCGCCAATTTCAAAATGCAATAAAGATATGGAAAGAAAAACATGTTAATGAAGCTGATGCGCTTGCCAAGTTTTCTAACAGTGTTAAATCAATCTTCCCGAATCCTCTTAATCTTCCTTCACACAATCTGATAATAGATTGGCACTTAAGCAAATGTGGCACCACGAGCATTGTGAAACAGATTTTAAGTTAGAACCATCACTTGTACAGGTGTTGCGGGGGAACAACAAACCTCTAAAGATAATCCAATTCTATAACGCCTAAAGTACCACTGAGGGTGTGGAATATACGTACGAACAGCAAGTAAGCTAAAACAGACTTTAAACTTCAAATATGGAAACTGCGTACTGGTGTTGAGTTACTTTAAGTTACTTTACATACTTTAGGTCAGGCTACTCGTCTAGCTTATTCTAAAAGGTTTTCTATTCTATTAACCACCTGTTTCGAACATAAGTAAAAAGTAGTTAGATAAATAAATAAGTATACCTTTGTGTGTTGGGCATTTGACCCCTTTTCGACCATCATCAGACTTTTGGAACTGGTCACACAGTTGACCGGTTCATCAGCTAACATTGGTTCCTTCTCTAATTCTCCTAACTCTGAATTAATTGACCCATCTTGGACTAATACTTCATTTTCAATATTTTTTCAAAAGTCAAAGTTGCGCTCGTTGTTAGAAATATCTGGAAAATAAAAAATATCATATGATTTTAATTAAGTTTACTTGACTATAAAAAACCGAAAACTAAAGTCAAGTTAGGTTTTGGGACATGCTCGAGACCAGAGATTTCTACTGGAAAAGGATGGTTAAAATATTCCACATTCACCGATCCCCTCTCCTCCAATCCATACGAAGCAGAACACATGTACGAAGAATAACGAGGTAGTGTCTGAGAGCTTCTAGTCACGTAATGGTAGCATGCTGGTCTCCATCAAACATAGCCCCGGAGTATATAGACGGATGCGTCAAAAATGATATTTGGATGACATGTGGAAAAAGATTCTGTAAATGCATTGTGATCTATATATGAGTATAAGTCAAAGATAAGACAGCGAGAAAGGAATTCACCTCCATACAATTAAGACCAAGGCGGATCAGTAAATAAGTGGTTTTAACCACAGTCAAACCCATCTGGCTGGGAAAACTTCTAACAACAGTTTCAAGCAAAACAAGTCAAACAGTATAAAACACTCAGAACAGTAGGATCCAATGGCAAATAAATCATCTGAATCGGAAGGAAGCAAAAGCAAATGTTCCTTTCCTTCTTGAAAGTTAAGCCTTAAAGGACAGGTAAAAAAAGCAATAAGTGAAGTGACAGCCCCATAAAATTGTTAGTTTTAATAATTGGGAAGACACTCTCCAGATCCCCAAGGAAAATGCAGATAGAACGGTGTTGAAGCTAGTTTGAAGATAGTTGCAAGAAGCCAAAAATGAAAGATCTAGGACAAGAAGTTTTGAGGAAGTCACTTGTTAAAGATAAGTTAAAAAAAAACAAATGTGGCAATCTCTTTAGTTCTCGCCTCTCTTATATGAATTTTATTATTATATTTATCATAGATTATATGTTATTTCTTATAATTATTATTAAAATTATTTTATCTTAATATTTTTGATTCCCTTTATTATTATAATATGATTTTTACTTTTAGCTTCCAATTCATGAAATGTTTTCTCTAATTTTCTGAAAGGTTATTCAGCTATTTTAGAAAAATAAATTTTATTTACCTATGTGTGCGTATTGATATTTAATCTTTTAAAATGACCAGTTTTCATCCGCAAATAACCTCGGCATCTTCAGAGTTTCGGATGCTAATAAACAAATTGTAAAAATCATGAATTCCTTTAGTTTATTTTAAAAATGAAAAGATTCATATATTTAATCTAAGGGACAATACATTAAACTTTATTGTTTAAGCAGGTTGTTGGCATTTATGAAATAAGCATTCAGCTATTTTAGTTTTTTGAATATATTGATTATGTAATTGTAATTTATTAAATGACTTTGATAATATTAGGTACAGTTGTTTTGTAATGCCAAATGAAATAAATTATTCATTTATACTTTTACATGTGGTTTTAAACGGTGCTGTATGCCCTATCTGCTATCTATTAGTATTAACCAATATATGTTGAATACAGTCAGGATGGGACAGCAAATTGCAACCCGTGGTGCAATAACTGAAAAGTATCATAGATAGAGCACGTAAATGAAATTTTCTTGCTTTTGTAAGGTTAGTTTTTTAACTGGGATTTTGAGTGCTTAATTAATCTTAATTTGGGTGTTAATAATGCTGCGTAATTTACTTTTTATTGAAGTCTTTTGCATTTGTGAGTTTTAAAGTTTAAAAAAGAATAAACAGAAACTGATTAACTTGCAAGCCACCCTCTTAAAATGTGTTGTAATAAATTACTTTCTTTAAAATTAAACAAGAGTTATTCATAAGTATACTAGATTTGTGTATGGTACAGAGCATTGGAATTATTTTCATAGTGAAAAGTAAATGATATTGTATTTAATGTGTGGTGAAGAAAAGGAAATGTAGATATGTCTTGTATGTAATAAATCTAGTGAGGGGGTTTAGAATGGGTAGTATTAACGGAATCATATGTTGTTTTATGTGAAGAGATTAGTGTTAAGTGGGCTGGATGGAGAGGAATGATAAGCGAAGATATGGGAGAAATTAAGATGAGAAAGAAGTTAAGTGAACAAGTAATATAGGATAAAGTATTTAAGAACTGTCTGAGTAAAATCTAGTTAGAATGTAACAAGGTTGAAACTTAATACAAATCTGGAGCAAATGAAGGAAAAAACAGTTGTTAGCAGTGCGCAAAGGAGTATGTGATGAATGCTTAAGTTAGAAGTAAGAATTAAGTTAACATGTATGAGGTGGAATTTATAGAGAAAGCAAACATTTAAACAGTTAAAAAAAAAAAAAACATAATGATAATGTACTAAAAGCCAATGATGAGAGTTTGAAAAAAAGAAAGATGTTTGAATTATATAAGATGGAAAATAAGATTCTATCCAGATTCTTACCATAGAGGAAAATTAAATAATCGTTAAAACGAAAATAGATGAATGTATTTTTACAAAACAATACGAAGTTGTTATTAAAGGAAGAGCGAAAGGTTAATTTTAAGAATAGAATTAGGGAATCTGCTTAGAATAATTAAATATGTCAAAAGCCTTCGAAACTGACGAAATGAATGGCGGGAGTGTTTAGAAGAACACTTCGAAAGAATCTGCATAACGATTGCAATAATAAAGATGACAAATTACTAGTGATAGGTGAAAATGTTTTATTTTAGACTTGTGTGGAACTTGATTGGTGCAAATAAGAAGGGAATTAGGTATATTGGTGATTGAGATCAGATTTTAGTAAGAGTTGGTAATGGGTAAGAGTGAGAAAGGTTGAGAATGTGTAGAAAGTTGAACATTATTGTAAATTACTGGATAAATTGTACAAGAATGGAGGCGAGAAGGTGATTGAATGTGTTTGGAAGTTGTATAACTTATAACAAAGCGTTTATGAAAGAGATAGTTGCGTGGGATTGGATATAGAGAGCTCTAAAAAATATACCCTTTTATAAGGTAAGGGAGATAAACGAACAGTTTAGAATTATAAGGATATTAGGAATTGTATATTGAAGGTGGTTAGGGAAGAAAGTAGTGTCATTTTAGTCGAAAGAGTGGCGTCGAGGTGATCTAAAGAGATATGGAGCTGAACAATGTCGTAAGAAACAAGGTGTTTTAGAGTTGGTAGAGGATGTGTTAGATTCCCAAATCTTTTAACATATTGAAACACCAAGTTATTTAATTCGAATTGTATAAATTTCTATTTACTTTATTGTGGAAATTTGCCAACAGGTAAATTATAGATTAATAGGAAAACCTCCTATTACATGTTATGTTGATACATAGTTTTGGATGGATATGCTTTGAATATTGGTAATCGAAAGATATGAGTAACAGATAGTGAAGCGGGTTATAAAAGAAATATGATGTAAGTTGCCGAAAGTGATTGTTGAATATTAATAGCGGAGTAAATCAGGGATGTGTTATGTTGTTATGTCTCCTTGTTAATTCAATTTGTATATGGATGGGTTATAAAAGAATTAGATGCGGTGCATGGAAATGGTGTTAGAATGATGGAGTAATGGAATGGGTTGGAGTGGTGCCCTTAGCCATAGATATGCGGATTGATTTTTCTTTGTGGAACGAATGTCTGAAGTTGAGAGGAAATGGTAGAAGATCATTGGCAGGATGTGCTAAAAGAGGGGTTTTGAAATTTAAACGGTAGATAAGCAGTAAGTATGTTTGAGTGAGGACAGTCTTCGAGTGTGAGATCTATGTTTTAGACGTATAGCAGTCTGAACATAGTTGTTCTGAGCTGTAAATATTTAGAAATATATGTTGGATTGAATGAGAAGGAACGGATGATGCGAATTAGTGTTAGAGGAAAGTAAAAGAATGCTAGAAGGCTGGTAAGCAATTTAAATCGTGCCGATGAAAGTAAAGGGACTAAGTCTTGAGTGCGGTAGAGGCTTACATAGAAGCGTATATGTTTGTACCTGTTCATTGTATAGTAGTAGACTAATTCTGAATAAGAAGTATTAGATTCTAAAAAGTTCAATGTTTTTCAAAGTGGCATCTAGCCCGTCACTAGTGAGTGAGAAGGAATTATTAAAATAAGAATTACTATTCAGTTAAACTTGTGGTGTGAAGAAAGGAGAATAAATGAAAGTTTATGTTGAGATGCGTTTTGAATTGTCATGAACGAAAGCATGAATGAAGTCGTTTTGGTCTTCTAGCGGATGTATATGGTGATGAGTGGTTGGAACGACCGGCTGAGACCGACAAGAAAAGTGAATTAGCCAGTAAAGGAATGCCTTGCAGGAGAGAAAGGTGAGTTTGAACAGAGCAGAAGGTGAAGTGTGTCATATAGGAGAGAATGCGGCCCTCGTTTTTGATGGGATTCTGCCACTGGCCAGGGAGGAACCCTACACTTGACGATTTTTGACCATTAATGAGATCCGTCGCTAATCCCATAAGCTCTAGTGATTTTCTACGCGACAATTCTTACTAATTAATGGTACAGATGGGAGCCGGACCGGTAAGCTGGGACTTCTTTCGACTTTTGTCACTATATCGCTATCTACCTGCTATATCTCTCCTC
>JABUQX010063520.1:32500-44789 GCA_015478945.1 Trachelipus rathkii | reverse complement strand
TATATATATATATATATCATATTATTATATATATATATTTATATATATATTATATATAATATATTATAATATATATATATATATATAGTAATAAATATATATATATATATATATGTATATATATATATATTGAAGTATATATATATATATAATATTATATGTATATATACTATATATATATATTATATATAATATATATATATATAATATATATATATATATAATTATATGATCTTATATATATATATAGTATATATATATATATATATATATATATATATATAGGTATATTATAGTATATATATATAATATAGCTTATATATATATATATTCATATATATATAATATATATATTATATACTATAATAATTATATATATATATATATATATATATAATAATTAGTTAACTACTTTGTCGTAGGTTAATGATTTTTTTATTCAACTCTTACGTCTCTAAGCAGTGGCCTTTTTTTTCTTGCCTTACGTTTTGAAAATTCATCATCGATGATTTCTTCGAAGTCAATGACTCCTGTGAGATCAGACTCGATGGCGAGTAGAGATAAATCACACAATTTTTCTTGACTAAGGGTAGATCGCAAATAATTTTTAACTCTTTTTAAAACGGAAAAAGACCTCTCGCCTTCGGTATTAGCCACAGGAAGCGTTAGGTAGATTCGGTATGCAATGTCAACATTTGGAAAGCTTGCGAGAAGACTGCCTCCACTAGTACACCGTAAATGATTCAAGACACATAGGAGAAGACAAGTCATCAATCTCAGCAAGCTCAGAACAATCAGACAAATAGTTTGAAAATTGAATTAATTCATCTGTAAAATCATCCACATTATCAATACAAAAATCCAAAATTAGCATTTAATTCCGAATAAACTTTTTTCCTTCTTATTAATTCAGTATTTAACGAATCCAAAATTACTAAGTACGTTTTCACTCTAAACTGGTCCTTTCCTGAAAATATATGATCATTCTCACTTTCTCCAGCAGTACGTTTTCTTTTCGGTTGTCTTTTTGTTTCTGAAGAATAGCTATGGTCTTTTACAAGAATCTTAGCTTTTGTCTCAAAATCCTCAAATTTGTCTCGAATTGAAGCGATGAAGGACACTAAACTGTCGTACAAAGAAACGCAGGTTGCAAGTTCAATATGTGTTGCCTGGAGAGATTGACTTGCTGCATTAAACCGATGAAGTATAGAGTCCCAGAGAATGCAAAGGAGTGCTGTTTCAAATTGTTCCATTTTTGAATGCAGCGAAGATGATTCAATTCTTGTGGCTTGTGTTTGGTTCTCATCATCACGTATTTTCATCAATGCAGAGCAGATTTCTGCGTAGTTTTCGCGCAATGCACGTGTTGCATCACTTCGAGCAGACCATCGTGTAACTGACAGAGACTTCACAACAGTTCCCTTAATTACTGATACCAGTATACCCCATCTATGTGTAGATGAAGAAAAAAAGTTGTACAATGCCTGAAGAAATCCAAAAAATGAAACAGCATCTAAACAGCATTCTGCAGCATATGAACCCACTAAATTCAAGGAGTGTGCAGAACAAGGAACAAATTCAGCTGCTGGGTTTTCTTCTTTGATTCTAGCTTGAACACCAGAGTATTTTCCTGCCATGTTACTGGCATTGTCGTAGCTTTGACCTCGACAGTCACCTATTGGAATCGTGTTTACTTTTAAAGTTTCTAAAATAACATCAGTCAGTGTGGCACTATCATGACCAGAAATGTTTATAAACTGTAAAAAACGTTCAACTGGTTTACCGCTGCTTTTTACATAGCGCAAAATAAAAGTTAATTGATCACAGTGAGAGATATCTGGTGTCGAATCTACGCTAATACTATAGTATTTTGCAATTTTCACCTCTGACACAATAGTAGCAAAAACCTTCCCAGCCATCAATTGAATAAACTCATTGCATGTTGTAGAAGACAGGTATGAAACATTACCTTTACCAACATTTCCGAAGCGAGATAAATGACCTGCTAAAAATGGATCGAACTCTGCCAAAAGCTCAATACATCCAAGGAAATTGTCATTTTGAGGAGAGCCGATTATTTCATTTTCACCTCTAAAAGCAAGTCCACGTTGTGCAAGAAATTTCAAGACAGCAACAACTCTACGTAAAACATTTTTCCAGTATTCACATTCTTTTTCATACTGGGTGTGCAGCTGTGAATCAATATGTACTTGTTTTCGGGCTAATAATGTAGATTGGATAACACTATTTCGATGGGCATCACTATTCTCATGTTCCAAGATACGGTTAGCATGTTTCCAGTCATTAAATCCTAGAGTGAAGTTACTGTCCTGGGTATTAAATAATTTGCACACAGAGCAGTACACTTTACCAGACGATTCTGAAAACAATAGCCACACTCGTTTAATGGTCTCACCATTCGTAAGCTGTCGAAAAAATCCACTCGTTCTCTCTCTCTCTCTCTTCTCTCTCTCTCTCGTCTCTCTCTTCTCCTCTCTCTCTCTTCTCTCTCTATCTCTCTCCTCTCTTCCCGTCAAACTCAGTCAGACTCTCTCTCTCTCTCTCTCTCTCTCTCTCTCTCTCTCTCTGCTCGTCTCTCTCTCTCTCTCTCTCATTTTTCTTCTCTCTTTCTGTCTCTCTTCTATAATATATATATATATAATATATATATATATATATATATATATATATATATATATATATATATATATATATATATATATATATATATATATTTATATTTATTCATATTTATATATATATATAACATATATAATTATATATTATATTATTCTAATATATATATATATTATATATCATAAATCGCAAACCCTTTCAAATATATCAAAAATTATATTTTTGCATAATTTTCGATAGAAGAGGCTCTTGACGCCACCAGACTATTTTTAGTTTTTTACACTAAAGTACTATAATATTTAAAATAGATAACTATATTTACCTTTAATAATTGTTCTTCCGGTTGACGAATTCCGAAGTTCATTAAAGTTATTTGAGTACACGATTGGAAGGCCTTCCTAAATACTCTTTTGGAGAACAATTACTTAAATTATCATTAATTAAGACAGTTATTATGACAAGATGATGATTTATTATTACGGATAGGAATTTCCAAAGGTTTTTGAAAGGGTTTCCTCTCATTTTAAAGGATTCGTTAATCCTTACTTTAATTAACTTAAACTTTATACAAGTTAACTTTAACCGTCTTAAAGAAGCTGTGATCGAAGTGGCATAACTTATTGAAAACTGCCGTGATCAATTTATTTAACATTAATAAAAAGAAAAGGACACTTATTGTTTATCTTTCACTTTAAGTTACTAAACGGAGTGTATTTTAAATACATAATACACAATACTAGTTCTATACTGACAAGTTACTAGCAGAATACTGACGGAGTACACAATACGTGTTGACTAAGTACGTAAGAACGGCATACTGTTCAAATACTGGAAAAATTTACTATACTGGACAATCATATACTGACCGCGTTGGTGTCATGTGACCTGGCGGATGAATATTACTGCTATATTTAAGCCGAAATTTTACTGCGATTTATTTTTACTGAGGATTAATATTTAATGATGAAAAATGTACAATTTCATGAATAATTTTTCACACACTCCGGGCAGAGGATTGCTTCAAAAAGAAGCAATACAATACCCTTTGTGTTTACTTAAGCTGTGTGCTTGCGTTTCCTTTAATATTATTTATTTCATTAGTTAAAAAAAAATATATTTTTTTTACTTTTTTCTTTTTACTTAAAACCTTAAATCTACCTTAAAATTACCCTAAACCAATCTTAATAATTTATTTATGCAATTTAATTTATAGATCAGCTAAATTGGATTGCATAAACTGCCTCTGTTTAAGAGCAGCTTTTCTCATAGGTCTTTTTGTATTGGCATTACTATTATTATTATTATTATTATTATTATTATTATTATTATTATTATTATTATTATTATTATTATTATTATTATTATTATTAATACCAGAAGTACCAGGTCTGTTGCTGTTGTCATCCTGTACAGGTGTTGTAGGTACAGGTGTTACATTTGATAAACTACCACCTCCTGTATTTAATTCGAGGGGGTAAAGGTTGCTGATTGAATGCAATCCTACTTCACCAGAACCTGTTTTTAATTTGACTGATCTGATGTTATTATCGTGACCAATTATAACATCCAACACTCTACCTAATTTCCAAAATGGGCGTGGTTTATTGATGTCCTTTATTAGCACCACATCACCTATTTTTACTTTATCTTCCCAAATACCCTGAAACAAGTGTCTAGACCGTTCCCGGAGACTTAGGAGATATTCCTCATGCCACAAACACCTGAACTCTTCATAGAGTTCATTTTGTTTTATGAGGGTAGAATCTAGTACCTCCTTGTTGGGTGCACTGCCCATCTGATATTCTATATCAAAATTACTTTTAAATATTAAATTACTATTAAACATGACTTTCAAAAAACAATTGGGCGTTATTGCCTCCAACTCAGAGGTACCAGATCTATAGGTTAGGGGTCTGGAATTGATGGCATTTTCTATGTCAGACAGAGTAGTTAGAAGCTCAAAATAGGTCACTTTACTCTTTCCAACAGCTTTATACAGACACTGTTTCATTACTTTTATTAACCTTTCCCAATGGCTACCTTGCCATGGAGAAAAAAGGTTAATTTTTACATGTTTGATCTGATTTTTATCAAACTCCTCCTTGAAAGCATTAGTATTAAAGGACTCTTCTATTATATTGCACCCTTTATTAAAGTATAAAGCATTGTCACTATATATGTACGATGGTATACTAAATTTGTTACAAAACCTTTTGAAGGCTAACAGAAAGTCAGAGGTGTTCATAGAGGGTACTAGTTCTAAGTGTACAGCTCTGATGTTTAGGCAAGTGAAAATTAAGATATACATTTTCTCTAACTTTGAGGTGTTGTTTTTGACATATATATGAGAGGTGAAATCAATACCTGTGTGTTGGTAAGGTTTTATGAGATTCATGTGTGTTCTAGGTATGTCAGTGAAACGTGGGTACCTGTAAGAAAGAGCATTGTACTTCTTGCATGTAATGCACTCTAATAAAACAGATCTTACTGCAGCTCTACCCTTAGGTATCCACACACCTTGATTTCTGATGTAGTTAAGAGTAGTACCAATGCCAAGGTGCTTTACTTGCTCATGGGCATATTTAATAAATAACAATGTAAAGCCATGATTTCTTCCCATTAATATGGGATTAGCTTGTTCATAGCTAATAAGAAGAGCCTTATTAATCCTGCCCTTACTTCTCAAAAAGCCTTTCTCGTCAAGGAAAAGATTTAAGTTTAAAACCAAGGGAGGAATTTCTGAGTCTTTCAAGGAAGTTACTTTTACCTTCTGTTTATATTCATTTAAAAAATTAATTTCATTAGCAAAGGATTGAAGTTGATTTATTTTAAGCCAATACCTTACAGACTTTTGCTGGTAATCTATATTTACTTTAATTTTACTAAGCCATTTAAAAATCCAGGCAGTGATTCTTAAGACTTTTCGATAGCATGAATATTTACTTAAATCTAAAATACCAATACATGAATTATTAACAATATTTATATTTACCATTAATAGAGGTAAGGATTCTTGTGGTACACTCAACATAGGATACTTGGGCCAATTGTCTAAATCATTAGTTAACCAAACTGGACCATAGTACCACAGAGCAAATATTTCTTTGTATTTTTTAAAAGTTAAACCCCTAGTTAAAAAATCACCAGGATTTTCTGCTGTATTTACATATTTATAGTACACATTTACCTTGTACTTCTTACTGATGGAAGTAATTAAGCCATCCATTTCATTTATTCTATTTTTTAAAAACTTAGATTTTACTTTGGTTTGTCTGGTTAATAACCAGCTCAAAACTACTTGTGAATCCACAGCAATATTAATGAATTCAAAATAGATATTACTATATGCTTCCAAAATATTAGGTAAGCAGTTCAAGGCCAAAATAACCCCCATCAGCTCCAGGGAAGGGATACTTAACTCCCTAGGCCTATTGGCAGGAGCTACCTTGGCTTTAGCAAATATAAAGGAGCTTTTATTATCATTATCCACTCCATAACATACAAATCCATAAACACTTTCAGAACTGTCACAAAAAAGATGTAAGCCATACTTATTCCCTTCAGAAAGAGCCCTCCTAGGTATTGCAATCGTATCCAGATGGTCACAGTTATTGCGCAGTTTATACCACTCTTTCAGTATCTCTTCAGGCACTCTTTCATCCCAAGCCAAATTATGCTGCCACACTTGTCTCATCAACAATTTACCCCTAACCAAAATAGGAAGAGCAAAGTTAAGAGGATCGAAAAGCTTGGAAATCTCAGACAACAATTGACGCTTAGTTGAAATACTCTCCAGATATTCCTACTTTATTGATATGCATACAGTCAGTCACCACATTGAAACTATATCCCAAGATCTTTTCATAACAACTAGAATGCTCTACAAAGGAGTTTTCTTCCTTGAACTTAACACGCAAAGCATCCGAGTTGCTATTCCAAGATCTCAAGATAAAACCCCCTTCTTCCATTCGTTTCTTACATTGATGATATATACCTACTATCTCACTTTCTTCTTGCATGCTTGTAAATATTAAATTATCCACATAGAAGCCTGAGGATAATATTTCAGTACATCTATCATGTGGATACTTAGAAGCATGATATTTCATTATATAATGCAAGATAAATGGGGAAGATGTAAACCCAAATATTAATGTTAGGTACCTATAAGCTTCCAGTTGCCCGTTATTAAACCACAAGAAAGTGAACCTATTCATGTCCACTTCTTCTTTTAACCTAATCATCAAAAACGCCTGTTTTACATCGCTCATCACAACAGTACGATTAGTTCTGAACACAAGTAGTAGCTTTAAAAGAGAATTCATGAGGTCATAACCACTGTAAGCTGCTTCATTCAAAGATGGAAGAGTTTTATTACTTTTAAGTGAACAATTAAAAACTGGTCTTATTTTAGTGGTTACTTGTTCCGTTTGCCTTATTATAGGTCGATGAGGAATGAATTTATATTTACTAATATCTGAAGCATCATTAAAATTTATATTTACTTTTTCAATTATTTTATCATTCAATTGATCTTCAAAAACCTTATTGTATTTACTTATTAAATTATTTTGAGTTAATTTATTAAACACTCTATTAGCTATATTTAAAGATATTTTAAAATTATTAGGAACTAATTCTATTTTGTCTTCATACCAAGGAAGGCTTACATGATAATGGTTGTCTTTGAAAATCATATTCTGATTAAATAATTGAACTTGACATTTATCTACAGTGTTCAGAATGTCTTCGTCTTGCTTGATACCTAAGGATTCCAGGCTAAAAAGATTTTCCAAACCATTGTCAATATCTGAATCCAAAAACTGTTCAATGGGATTGAAATAACTTTTGGATGGTTCTAATACAAAATACACTTGTGTATTCAGCCTTCTGTTATTACATTCAGAATCATTTTTAGGAATTATGGCATTATTTGTTTCAACTTTTGACTGAGTTATGAAATTACTAACTTTTTTACTTTTTCTGGCTTCAACCAAACGTACAATTTGTTCTCTACTTAAAAAATTATAAATATTACCTATTGGAATTAATTTATTATTGCCAATATGTAAACAATGACCACTTGCAAAAGGTACAGTCTGAAAAGATGGAAACAAGTCTATTATTTCTATACCAAGTAAAACATCTACTTTAATATGACTATTTACATGTGAATCATTAAAATTACTATCTGCAAAATTTAAACCATTAAGTTTCATATTTTTAATAACATCAGGAATGCCATCTACTTTATAATTTATATTTAATTCATCATCTATTAGAAAAGGAATGAAAACTATTCTTTTAAAAACTCTGACTCCAATCAATGTTTGATGAAACCTTTTAATTTTAGAACCAATGAAAGTTTGAACTTCATATTCTATTATAGGAAGACTATTTATATTAGATATTAGCTTTTCAGCAGCTTCTCTAGAGATATAAGATCTACTTGACGCTGTATCGATTAAACATCTGAAAGCCTTTTCATTACCATTGAAAACCATATTTAAAGAAGTGGTAGGCGGAATATATTCATTCTCTAAACTTTGATGAAAAGTTATGCAATGATTGGTCGTTGTATTTACCACCTCACTATTATTAACATTACACAATGGTTGTATGTGTGATCTACTTCCACATTTACACGGAAACCTCATTTTATTATTATTACCAAAACATTGTGCTTGTGGATGATTGCCAGCACACTTTTCGCATAACCCCAACTCTTTTACTCTATTAATTCTGCCTTCAAAATTGCTATACACAGGACAAAGTCCTAAAGAATGAGGCCCAGAACATAATTTACACTTTTTTTCAACCTCTTTTACTTTACTCGAGGTTTGAAAATTTGCCAAAGAATGTTGTTTACTTGTAGCATTATTTTGAGATGTTTTTTCTTTTTGAGTAGTAACAAGTGTATTTTTGCTTTTGAGTTTGGCACTTACTGTTCTTTCTGAGGAAGAACTAGTACTAATTAAGGTTTTAACTATATCCTGATAATTGTCAAGAATTTCATTAATATCAGGATAATTGTGCCCTACTTTTCTTATCAGGTCCTTCAAAAATACTTTAGGTAGCTTTTTTACTACTATATGTGACAACAAACAACAGCCTGGACTCTTTGAGATTGTAAAATCCAAATTATGCACCTTTAGATCATAAATAATTGCCCTGATTTTATTTAATGCATTTTTTAAGGATAAAAAATCTTTATCATATTTGGATTCTATATTAATAGCTATCAAAGAGGCAAACAAGTCATTTGTTATAGTTGTTACATCCAAATATTCAGCTTTCAACAATTCTAATGCTACTTTATAATGTTCAGGTATGATTGATAAATGTGAGACAATACTTAAAGGATAATCCTTCAAAAAACTTAAAAGGTACATTAATTTAACAGAGTCATTAAGTTTAGGGTTATTTCCAACAATATTCATAAATTGATTTAAAAAAACTTGAAAACTAATTTTATTTAAATTTCCATCAAAAATAGAACAACTCATTGTGGGCAATTTTACATTAGTAGTGTGATCAATGTTATTTAAGGCTTCCACAAAACTATCAGAAATATTAGGTTCTGTTTTAACAGTCTCTTTACTTAAAATAAATTCATTAAAAACACTTAATTTAATTTCTAATTCTAAATAATAATCACTTTGACTTTCTATTTCAGAGTCCATATTTAGGCCTTCAAGCTCAGATTCCATCAATACATCAATCATGCTTTCATCAATTTCTTTGATTTTTAACATCAAATTATTTATTTCATTTATTTGAGATTTGCAAAAAATAATACCCAAACTGTCATTAGTTTTCAATTCATTTAATTTATTTATTATTTTAGTAATGCGAGTCTTTATATTAGACCTCAACTTTTTAAATTTGATAAATTTGTCCATTTTGTTCAAAAATGCTTAATTCTAAAATATTTGCTTATAAATATACCTGATATTGTGTCACCAATATGAATTAAAAAATATATAGGCCTACAACTACCCTAGGCCTTCACAAAACTTTTGTCAAAAACTGATTTTCAGCTCTAGGGTTAGCCTATTTTTCAAACATTATTTTTCATTTTCATTAATTTTACCAAAATTTTCAAGGAAAACGCAAACACACTGCTTTGTTTATATTACAAAACATTAATCATTAGAAATAATTATATTATTATTACAAATAAGCTTCAATAATGCGGTCAAAATTAAATACGTTATCATTAACACTTCAACAATCATATACTAAGAAATATCGATTATTTAAACTATGATATTATAATCGATATCACAAAAATATCGATTATTTGGAAGAATGATATTATAATATAATATTATTGAAAATAATATAGCAATATTAAAATCGATTATCCTATTACTATAAAAAAGACTATTTACAAAAACCTTTCAATACCAATGGAATTCCCTACCATTTTGAACACGTGATTTAATTTATTGCGCCACATATAACGCATGCGCAGAACTTTAATTTAATAACTTTTAAGTTTCTACACAAGTTTAAATTTTTATTAACTTTTCACTTTTAATTAAAGCACTTGTTCAATTAATAAGGTAATTAACTTTTCAAATTATGCACTTGAAGAAATGTTAAAAAGTTAAGGGTTTTTTAATAACAAAATTTTCAATGTCTAAGGCTTTGAAGTAACCTTTTTAAATTAAGTAAAGCGATCGCATAAATCGCAAACCCTTTCAAATATATCAAAAATTATATTTTTGCATAATTTTCGATAGAAGAGGCTCTTGACGCCACCAGACTATTTTTAGTTTTTTACACTAAAGTACTATAATATTTAAAATAGATAACTATATTTACCTTTAATAATTGTTCTTCCGGTTGACGAATTCCGAAGTTCATTAAAGTTATTTGAGTACACGATTGGAAGGCCTTCCTAAATACTCTTTTAGAGAACAATTACTTAAATTATCATTAATTAAGACAGTTATTATGACAAGATGATGATTTATTATTACGGATAGGAATTTCCAAAGGTTTTTGAAAGGGTTTCCTCTCATTTTAAAGGATTCGTTAATCCTTACTTTAATTAACTTAAACTTTATACAAGTTAACTTTAACCGTCTTAAAGAAGCTGTGATCGAAGTGGCATAACTTATTGAAAACTGCCGTGATCAATTTAATTAACATTAATAAAAAGAAAAAGACACTTATTGTTTATCTTTCACTTTAAGTTACTAAACGGAGTGTATTTTAAATACATAATACACAATACTAGTTCTATACTGACAAGTTACTAGCAGAATACTGACGGAGTACACAATACGTGTTGACTAAGTACGTAAGAACGGCATACTGTTCAAATACTGGAAAAATTTTATACTGGAAATTCATATACTGACCGCGTTGGTGTCATGTGACCTGGCGGATGAATATTACTGCTATATTTAAGCCGAAATTTTACTGCGATTTATTTTTACAGAGGATTAATATTTAATGATGAAAAATGTACAATTTCATGAATAATTTTTCACAATATATATATATATATATATATATATATATATATATATATATATATATATATATATATATATATATATATTATATAAATATATATCTATTAATTTATATTATATAAATAAAAACAAAACTAATTAAAAATAATAATAATTTAAATAAAATATAGTATATATATAAATACACAATTTTTCTGCGAAACAATTTATTCCATAGAAAATAATGGAAACTTCAAAAATCTTTTGTTCCGAAAATAGCTCTATACCGTATATTTTTACTTATGTAATCCGAGCGAGATGTGTCACCGTGATCGTAGCTTAATAAAGCTAAGTTGGAACAAAAAGTGAATTTGTTCCTGTCTGATATTTTTTCTTTTTTGAACTTCACATTTATTCTCTTTAAGTTTCGATCATTTTTGCAATTTTAACTGATCGTTTTTCAAAACATTTCATCTCTTTAATGTAATTTTATATATCTTATATATATTATATATTATATACAAAAAATATATCTTGAAAAAAACGATACACAAACATATATATAAATATATTTATATATATTATATATATATATATATATATATAATTATATATATTATATATTATATATAATATTATAATAGATTGGATAACACTATTTCGATGGGCATCACTATTCTCATGTTCCAAGATACGGTTAGCATGTTTCCAGTCATTAAATCCTAGAGTGAAGTTACTGTCCTGGGTATTAAATAATTTGCACACAGAGCAGTACACTTTACCAGACGATTCTGAAAACAATAGCCACACTCGTTTAATGGTCTCACCATTCGTAAGCTGTCGAAAAAATCCACTGGGATTCAAATACCGAGTTCTTCCATCCTCATAAACTCTTACTGATTTTTTGAAACTAGTGTCTGCATCCACTTTTTGTTCAATATTTTTGTTAATAAATGATGAACGGAATTCATCAGTTATAATGCCAGGCCATGTTGTAGGGTCTTCGTATTGTAGAGTATGAGTAGTAGTACTAGATGGCACTTCTGCTTCTGTACAGACTAAAGTTTCAGCGGAATCATCATCAGTTTTACCCGAAGTGTCTTCTTCAACAGCTAGAAATATAGGAGTAGTTGTACATTCCGAAGCTGTACTGCAACTACTGACATTCTCAGTAGTTCCCTCAG
>JABUQX010063520.1:15000-20000 GCA_015478945.1 Trachelipus rathkii | reverse complement strand
AAACTATTTTCCTCCAAGCGACTCTATCTACTGTCAATCATTTTTCCTCTTGCATAGTTATTCACTTTTCTAATATTTCTTTTACTCCATCAAACAACTTCCATTTTGGCTTTGCTCTTTCTTTGTCACCTAACAGCTTTAACATTAAAACCAACTTACCCAATCTCTCATCATTCCATTCTTAGCACCTGTTAATACCACGTCAACGCTCTTTATTCTGCTTTTTCATACTTCTCTACGACTACTTAACACTCTCTTTTTCTCTACCCCTACGATCACTCTCTCCTTTTATCTTTCTCATAGTCCCAATATCTATCCATAAATAACTTAAGATTATTTCCACAAAAATTTTACCTCTCACCACCCATGTTTTCCAAGTCAGCCTTTACTTCGTCATTGTCGTGTTTTTCACTTACATTATAAATATATATATATATATATATATAACGATAATATATTAATAATTATATTATAAAATATAGAAAATATAAATATAATATATATATATATAAATATATTATTGAAATAAATATGGGATAGGTTAGCGTTAAGATTTTTTACAACGTGTTTTCAGTGTTTGATAATAGATACAAAATATAAATAAAAAAAATGGTATTTAAATAAAAAAGAAAAATATGTGCTTATTGAAAGAGGCCCTCTATTAATGATGGTAAATTACGAGTATTTTTAATTGATATTTGCAAATATATGAACCTACTAATATTGGATTACCTTTTACTCTTTAACATACTTTCCAAATTATAATTCTAATAAAGATGTCTTGTGTGAATCAGGAGTTGAAATCTGAATTTCATATTTGGAATCGAAGTTGTAGCCGGAGCCGGAGCCGGAGCCGGAGCCGGAGCCGGAGCCGAGGCCGGAGCCGGAGCTCCAGAGCCGGTTTCGGAGCTGGAGCTGGAAGCCGGAGCCGGAGCCGGAGTCGGTGTCGGTGTCTGTGTCTGTGTCTGTGTCGTGTCTGTGTCTGTGTCGGTGTCGGTTGTCGGTTCGGTGTCGTGTCGATGCGTGTGTCGGTGTCGTCTGGTGTCGTGTCGTGTCGTTCGGTGTCTGTCGGTGTCGTGTCGTCGGTATTGGGGATGGAGTTAGAGTCAGAGTTGGCCATTTAAAATTTTAAAAATTCTAGGAATCGGACGTCTGAAATTTTAAGAGTGGAATCGGGAGTCAGAATCGGAAGCTTAATAAGACTTTAAGTGTTAGAGTTTCGAGTCGACTTTTTCTCGGCATAATCCCTAATTGAATATTTTAATTATATTCTTGTTTTCACCCACCGCGTACCTAATTTTTAGAGAAAATACCGTATAACTCGTTTTTACACAAAATAACATTTTAATGCACATCTCTCTCTCTCTCTCTCTCTCTCTCTCTCTCTCTCTCTCTCTCTCTCTCTCTCTCTCTCTCCTCTCTCTCTTCTCTCTCTCTCTCTCTCTCTCTCTTAACCGCTAAAATGTATCACATTGGAAAGGTTTAGAATAATTTTCTTTCATCTATATTTCCATTTCATATTCTTTTTCTGATGTTAATAAGAGAGATGATTAAGTTGTGTATATTAAAGTATATATATATATATGTATGGTTGTCCTTGAGAGGCTCATGTACCATTTTATTTTACACATTTTAATATGTAATGTAATATAACATAACTTATCAAGGAAGGAAATGAAAATTTTTATTTATTTTATTTAACTTTTAATTAAATACAGTATATAATATTAAATTAAATTACTATTTTATTTCATAATATAACCATTAGAACCATTACAATATAGGTGTCATGAAACTAAAAATGAGCCTTAAATTCGAAATGAATGAAGGGAAACTGAACTTTATAAGCAATATATCTTATATCTGCTGTATCTGCGGGTTCTCACAACAGGCATGAAATGCACTCTCCTGAAATATATAAAAATATTTAAAATAATTTCCGTTTATATATATATATATATATATATATATATATATAGATATATAATTATATATTATATATTATATATTATATATATATATATATATATATATATAATAATATATATACTACTATATAATATATATATATTATATATATATATAAATTTATTATATTATATATATATAAATATATATATATATTATATATACTATATATATATATATATATATATATATATATATATATATATATATATATTATATAATATATATATATATATATATATATATATATATATATATATATATAAATATATAGAATATATATATATATATATAGATATAATATATAATATATATATAAATAAATATATATATACTATATATATATATAATATAAATATATGATATATATATAAATTATATATAAAATATATATATTAGATAATATATATATATATATATATATATATATAAATATACATTATTATATAATAATATTATAATTATATATAGTATATATTATATAGTATATATATATAATAATTATTATATATATATATTATATATTATATATATAATGAATATAATATTATAATTATATATTATATATATTATATATAATATAATATATATGATTATATATATATATATATAATATAATATATATATATATACTGTATATATAGATATTATATATATAATATTATTAGATATATAATATATATAGTATATATTGTGTTTATATATATATAATAATATATATATAAGATATATATTAATATTATAAATATAATGTATATATATGATTGATATATATATATATATATATAATATATGTATTTATATATTATAAATATTATTAATAATATATATATATATATAATATTATATTATATAAGATATATATATTTATATATATATATATTACCGAGTATATATATTATAAATATATTTATATATATATATAGATACCATATAAATCATGCTATATAATATCCATAATTGTCAATGATATTTAATAAAAAATAAAGATTTAAAAAATATATATATATATAAAGTAGTTATTAATTATATATTATATATTATATAGATATAACTGTATAATATATACTATATATATAGAATATTATTTATAGATATATATATATATATAGAGATATATATATATTAAGTATTATATTTATAATATAATATATGTGTTTAAATAAGGAAATATAGAGATTGTATAAACATATCATATAAAAATGTTTAAATTATTTATATATATATGTTATAGGATGATATGGAAGCTGAACAACAACTAAGAACGCCCGTACGCCGAACCTAGAAAAAATGGCCCATCTTCTCGCTTTGGTCAAAGAATAGTGAAAAGGTCATAGCAAGAACTGGATGGTGAACGTCCGAAATTGTCTTAAGGTGTCTCAAAAGAGTAAAAAGTCTAAGTGATTTTTGAGTACATGGTTTGTAAAACTTCACTGGATTTAAGGTTCTTGGAAGTGAAGTTTAAGATCGTCATTCCCGCAAAACTGGTAAAGTTACTATTGATAGGTGGGTTCTATGACTCCCTGAGATAGGGGGATGACTTTCTTTATTTCATGGTTAAATATTTAAAAATCGCTGTTAGAAAGAATGGAAAATAGTCTTGTAAAATCAAAGCAGGTATGAGGTGACCGTTTAAAATGGTAGTATTAAGAAGTTTGAGGAGGAAACAATGGCTCCGGATTAACTCGTGGTATATTTAATAGTAGATTTTAGTATAAATGGTACGAGGTATTGAGTTTAAGAAATTTATTTGATACATTATGTTACTATTTTTGTTGATCTTAAAGTTATCGTCGGTTTGTGTCAGGTGTTTCTTATAGGAGACGATTATTGGTATGTTACTAGTTTATTTTGTAAATATTTATGGTTGTAATCCGGATTGCCAAGTTTGCGGAGAAATAGAAAGCAAAGTACGATGAGTGAGATACGATGTTGTGATGAGGTTGGTGAAGGGTAAGAGTACGAATGTAGGGTTAAATGGTTGTGAGAAGAGGATAGTTGTATGGGCAAGGTGTGAAAGTTTTTATTATTTTATTTATTATATATTATTATTATTTATGATATTATTATTATATATTATAAATAATTATTATTTTCATTATTAATTATTATTATTATTATTATTATTAATTAATTATATATATATATATTATTATTATATTATATTTTTATTATTATTATATATTATTTAGATTATTATGATTATTATTATTATATGTTTACTTGTATGTTTCTTTATTATCTCGAATGATGAGATGAGTAGTGATAGCGTATGCGTAGTGATGATAGTGTGTAATATATAGGTGTATTAAGTGATATAACATGTTGTATTATGATTATATTATTATTATTATTATTATTATTATTAATTAGTTATTATTATATTAATTATTATTATGATCTATTTTCAATGTATTAATTATATATATTATTAATTATTATTATTATTATTATTATTATTAAAATTATTTATTACGTACGTCTTTAACGGTACCCTGTGGGTTATATTTTATTATTATTATATTATTATTATATTATTATTATATTATTATTATATTATATTATTATTATTGATTATATTAATTATTATTATTATATTAGTTATATTTATATTATTATTATATTACTATTTTTTATATATTATATGAGTACATGCATCAATGATATTTGAACGGCGAGTTCTTTTTTCAAAGGACTAAAGTCGGCCGAACAGGGAACTAAATATCAGGACTAAATACCGGAACTACATCTTGTAATTAAATACTGGGACCATTCTGGCTTTTGGTTACTTGAAACCTGGCCCCAACCCTGACGGATTTATATTGGGTTTTACCTGAAACCTGGCCCCAACCCTGACGGATTTATATTGGGTTTTACCTGAAACCTGGCCCCAACCCTGACGGATTTATATTGGGTTTACCTGAAACCTGGCCCCAACCCTGACGGATTTATATTGGGTTTTACCTGAAACCTGGCCCCAACCCGGACGGATTTATATCGGGTTTTTATCTGGAAGTCTGGCCCCAACCCTG
>JABUQX010063520.1:7500-10000 GCA_015478945.1 Trachelipus rathkii | reverse complement strand
ACTAGCATTCATCTGAACTAAAGAAAATAATGTACACGACAAACTAACTCATCTTAAACAGGAATAAACGGTGAACATTAACAAAGTTTCACACCTATCAGCAGTAAAGTAAAAATATAGCATACAAAAACGTAACTATTCACACTTTGTCAAAGCAATCCTCTAACATAACAATGTTAATTATCACTAACATGCGTAATATTAACTAAAATTTACATAACATGTGAATTATCATATAGACGGTGAAAGTATCTAACGTAACAAAGTTTCCTATTAATAAAGTACATGATGTAACATGAACTAAGAATATTAATATACAACGACAAACCTGACAAATCTTAGTAAAGAATAAACAGCTAACATAACAAAGTTTCACACTTACACCAGTAAAGTAACTAACAAAGCTCACAAAAAACATAATCCATTATGCTTTATTCAAACATATCTCCAACATGACAATTGAATTTTACATTAACATAGAATAAATTAACAAAAAATTTAGCCATTAACCGTACCTAACATCATAACCTAATGGTAAAGACCAAACAGAGTAATTCTTACCTCTGTAAAAGCTAAACTATGAACATTACATACTTTAACACACACACCACACACACACCCACACCCACACAAAAACACACACACCACACACACACACACACACCACAACACACACCACACACACACACACACACAACAGCACACGGCACACACCACACCACACACACACACAACCTAGATATAAAAGCCATCATCATCAATGTAGTCAATAAATCAAACATACGCAGGGAAGTAAAAACATTTTCGTTATTTTAAACATATAATTTTCATGAAAAGCAGTTATATAATACTAAAAACATATAAATACATAAAATATAAAATTATTTTAATATATTACATTAATCATAACTATTATGTGCTTCTATATATTCTCAAGATTCAAACCCTTTGCGAAGAAAGTAAGTATAAATGTCTTCAGCAACACAAACCATTTTTCTATGTCGGTCAACAGCACTTCATTCTCTCATACAAGAGAGAAGTAAACCCATCCAAGCTGATAGTTATTAAAGCATTTCTGTATACTGCATTATATGCCACATGTTTCCGTGTAAATATCGTAGATTACACCGTGGCTATAGTATTAAGTCACGAGTATTCAACTCGTTTAAGATGCGGTTAATCGTTTTTTATTTTAAAGCAACGCTGTAATATTCAAGTTTTCGAACTTGTGAAAAAATACATGGCGATAGAAGGTCACACAATCGACGGTGTTCCAATATTGGCGTACATCAAGGGCTTTAATATTGTCACACGACGAGAACACCACGTCTATTCTATTAGAACCACTTATGTTGTCTTCCCTGTTAGATATTTCACTAAACGTTGATCTCTCGGATAACAAACACTTATCCTCTACCCATTCTGCACCGATGTCGATAATCTTGATGAACCCATCAGCACAAACGAATAAAGGTCTATATTTGACCCTTTGCAGAATACAAGCAACCGTAACGACTGCCATTTGGTTTACGATTAAATATAAATGACACATCATTGGGAATAACGAAGCCCCTTGTGATGATATCAACAACAGACGTGGAGATGCGGGGATATGTCATCGTACCAGTACAGCGAAAAAATGTCCTACTGACGGAAATCGTATGCGTAAACAAACCTTATAGGTAATGAGATTCTTTCTTCGCCAATCAGAAGAAAGTAAACCAGAAATACAACGCACAAACGAACCATATCTGTTCAAAAAGGGTATATATTCTCGCTAGACAACAACAACAAACAACCAACAACAACAACAACAACAACAACAACAACAACAACAACAACAACAACAACAACAACAACAACAACAACAACAACAACAACAATAACATAGTACAAAAATAAGTTCTTTATATACCAACCATCGAAAATATGCTTAAATCGTAACGTTGTTTTCACGTTAATAGAGATAACGTCGGTTAACTGGAGCTAAGAATATACTGAACTATAACAAAATCTAACCCTCCTGGCACACGAAGAGTTAATCAACATTACCAAAGTTCCCCATTACTTAACAGCAGTAAAGTACCAACCCTGCGTACAAGACGTAACCTATCACACTTTTTCAAGCATATATCTCTAACATATCATTGTAATTTTACATAAACCCTTGATTTACGTACATTTCGAGTATCATTTCGGATACACATAGCACAAAAATAAGTCTTTATATACTAACCAGCGAATATAGTTAACATTACAATGTTTCCACAATAATAAAGCTACATAGCAACATATGAACTAAGAAAATAATTACAACCACAAACTTAACACAACTTACGCACACACGAATAAACAAGTAACATTAACAAAGTCCACCACTTACACCGTAAAGTAACTAGCATTGCATACAAAAACGTAACCTATTCATACTTTTTAATAAGTTCTATATATGCCCACGAAGATATGCGTACGGAACAAAGTTTTAGCTTCAATAAAGCTA
>JABUQX010063519.1:10000-17500 GCA_015478945.1 Trachelipus rathkii | reverse complement strand
ATAAATATATATTTTGGCAATTCCTTCTATCATGAGCATTTAAGTATCGGCGGAATAATTGGTTATTTTGAAATTCACAGTTTCTGATCAACTATACTATAAATATACTATATAATAATAAACTACACATAAACCCAACAATTATACAAATAACATACCCTATATAATAAACATCACTCATATCACAACATCAATATATACTACCTAATATATAAATATATCCTTCATTTATACAGATAAAGTTATTTCGTTTAATTTTTTGTTTTTGAACACTTTTTAGTTATCGTTAGATAGTTATAGCTAGTTTTTAGAATTGTGCATTACGTAGTTTAGATAGTACTAGGTTATATATTTTTTTTTTCTTCGTTTCGTATTTTTAACTTTAGTTTTTTAAGTGTTTACTTCTTTTTATTATGACTTAATCAAGGGGTCTTTGCCACAAACAACTATACTGTATCTATGGTTAACATATATCGTACACTTCTCACTTTATACCTTATTTAGTTCTATGATTGGATATAATTGTATTTTTTTTTTTCGTACACATTATGTTCGTACGGGTAGTTTGAATGCAGTGCTTTAAAAAGAGCTCTGTTCTTAATTTTCAATCACTCTACTAACAAAGTTATTGTTAAATACGTTTAGCATTTTAATCATTTACATTTCTAGTGAGTGAAATTTTTAATCCAGTTTCTCAACTTATCCGTTTTTCTGTCTGTGGTGTTTTTTTGTATCGTTGTTGTTGTCGTCGTGCCGTGATTGTCAATGGCAGATAATTGCGCAGGCGGCGGGCTTCTATCGACTTACCAAACATCCGCGGCTCTACTCGGCTTAACTCTGCATCCGTGGAATACCACCTCCCTCTAACTCTAACCCCTAACCTTTTGCCTCTCTGTCTGAGCCACCAAGATGGCTCAAGAGAGTTTCATCCTCTAACTCGCTCTCTAATATATCCTAACTAATAACTTTTTTTCCATAAATTTCCGCTCGAAAGGGTGCGAGTATGTGCTATAAGTGAACATAAACACTCCGTAACACCGGTCTAGGATCCCTTGAATACTCCTAACTTCGCATGTTCTGGTGGCTCAAAATCTTTTCTTCCCTTCAATCTTACTTACCATCAATCATTGTGCTTTCTGCCTACTGTTCTCCCCCTACTACAGAACCGCATCTTCTCAACTACTCTTCGTCTTGAATAATCTTACTACTTCTCGCCAGAGACTGTGTAATGATACCTCTCGTTCACTCCAAATATCTGCAGGTCCTCGTATTTTAGGGTGCATTCCTCAATGATACAACATGACAAACTGAATGGCGCTGCCGGTCCGGGATCCTCTCCTTACTGATTTCAGGGGTGGGGAGGAGGGACCGAATCATTTAGCATTCTCGAAACGATCTGGAAACAGCAAACTAATTAAAGAAAACCACAACACCTACTTCGCGATTCGTCCCATCATTCATTGACACAACAATTGACCTATGTTTCACCACCTTATTTCTTTCTCTATAAATACACACCTTCGCTCCTCATTGAGGTGTAAATCTGACCACACACCTTAATCCTCCTAAAATTATAAAACTTTCTCCATCCCAACCAAGCCTCCCATCTGACCCCCCCTACTCCGATTACTTTTATCTGGCACTTTCGATCAGCCGCGGGACCTCTGATCCTGGGGAGCCTTTGCCCCTGTTGCTTCTACGCCCGACTAACTGATCAACTAGGAATGACTGCTTTTTGCTCTGCCTCCACCCACGAAGTGGCCACGCCTTCCCGGAATCTCAATCCTGCCTACACGACTAAGGTCCGGGCACGCTGATAAACTCCGCTTGCACCGGGATCCCAACCACCAAAAGCCTATGAGCCAGAAGGCTTCATTCCTTTCTTCGACTAAATCTTTTCCTCCTCCATAATCCAATGGTTCGCATCCGTGCCTGATCTCTTCTGGCCCTTCAGGCAAGAGACAGTGCGCTATCCGGGAAATGTGGAAAAAATTCTCGGATTCCTCCTATCACCTTGCCTCACTTTTCATTCAGCTAGACAACTCGTCCTTGCAGCGGCATACGCCTTCGACGAGCCCAAAGCGGGCTTGTCATCAACGAAAGTGCGCACGCTACACCCTCCTTGGAAATATTCTCCCACCCCCCTCCACATGCACAACATCATTTCTGAGGCCTCCTTGACCAAAAAACATCCTTAACAACACATATCCGTAACATCCTGTCTTTCCTCGTCCCTCTCTACTCTCCCGACTTGCCATGGTTGCTGACTAGGCACTAATTTCTCCAAGCTGCACAAACAACACCGCCCGCCAATCTCTTCGGCCTCTGTATTTCAATCTGTAACTCAACCCTTGCGACGATCTGTATTCCCGTTCATCCCTTACTCCTTCTCCTCAGGTGTCCTATGCACTTCTGCCTCGTGTATTACAATTTGATCAGGCATGATCTGCATGGGCCTCCTGACCAACATCTGGACGAACCGTAGGAAGGGCGGGTGTGGCCAGGATGGCATTCCTCCCCCGACCCGTTTTGAGGGGTGTGACCGTGTCCGTGTCGCTTATCCCCGCCCCGCTGTTCAACTATATTCGCTAATTCTCCGAATACTAACACTTTCCCTCGAGTGTTAGCCGAAGCACCGTCACATTGTAACGCAACCTATTCCGAAAAAAACGGACAGCCCGCTCTATGATCCTTTCTAACTACTCGCCCCTATAGCTCTTCACTATGGTATTTCCTACTCTACAAGATCTTTGAAACTCTCCTCAACTCTCAATTTCTTAATTGATCATCTGGAATCTCATCACTTCTTCCCGAATCGCCAGTAACGGCCTTTTTCGCGCGCTCGAGGTCTACTGTCGGATAACTTTCCTATTGCTACCGATTTCATGGTTTTCGCCCTTAGAACTTACGGGGAGACTTGCTGGTGGCGCTTGACATATCCAAAGCATTATTGACCGACCGATAATGGCACGCGTCACTGCTCTCCAAGCTCCCCTCCTTGGGTTTCCTCCTTCTCTTTTGCCCCACCACCACCCCGCGCACCCAAACCACTCTTTAGTAGCATCTACGTTTCAGATATTCAAATCGCTCACAAATACGGCCTGTATCGTATGACATGGGCCGACATCTTCATTCCCATCTCACCTATCCCGCCATCGTCAACTGAGTGGTGTTCTCTCACAGGGTTCTCCGTCCTGTGATCTCCCTAACTATATTCCTACCTTTTCCCTATCATTGATCTTCTCACGTGCACATCTAAACCTCATATTCACTCTCTATGCCGGACTGACTCGACCCTCATCATTCTCTCAACCCTCATTTCAATATCTGCTCCAACTTCCATTTTCACTTCTAGAATTGCCTCTCGTCTTAATCCTTCTGATTCTATTCTTGCCGCTGATCTGACGATAGAATTCCGGGCTGGGTCGTCTGAACTTGTGAAATTCAATTCTCCTTTAAAAACTCAACTGGCTGTAACTACAAATCTCCCCTCTCGTAAGACACCTTCCAACCTTTCCTATCTTTTCTCTTCGACGCGTTCTCTCCGTCTCTTCCTGTCGAACAATATCAAACCCATCCTTGGCCGCTCTTCAACATAAACAAAAAACACAAATTAAGTGCTTCGTAGCAAACCTCACATCCACAAACGGGCTTAAGCGCTACAGGCCTTCAAAGAGGAGAGAACTCAGGACAACAGACAACTCACCGAACCGCAGAACGTCTGTTTAAGAACTCGCCCGGAGACTTTTCATATTCTCCTCTTCTCAGATTATCCCAGCACTATCACGGGCCTATCACGACCCTTAGATAATGGGAGTACTGCACCCATAATCCTCGGGGGGGCCTCTGGTTCTCACCAAGGCTTCTGGACAAGAGCCGCTCGGTCAAAGGCCAAAAGGACTTATAAACTGTTCCATAGTACTTTTCCCATAGTTCATCTATGACCCTCTCCATCTTTGCGTCGACGCATGTTTGAAGTGCTTTATCCTCTTTTCAGAGGGGTAACCGCAGCGGCAGGTGCTCGAGGAGGAGCGCTTATCACTCGCGCACCTCCACCAGCTTTGCGTACGCCCAGTCCTAGAAACTAAGGGCCAACGCACATAGGTAAGCAATCCCTGCCACCAAATGATTGTTATTGTCGTTGGTTGGAATGTATCTAACTCCAGGCTAGTTCGCGTGCCCGGTAGCTTCCTCTTTCCGTGCCACAATCCTGTTCTGTGGATCTCACTCTTCCATCCTTACCTGTTTCCCTAGCTGCAATAATTAACTTCTCCCCCACTTCCAAAGCCTGCGCCTCTCAGACTGCTCAAATCCTGCCATTGCATCTCTCGCTTTTAGGTTCTGTTGACCTTCGTAAGAAAGCGCGTTGAATACATACCCCCTCCGACCTTGAACAGCGGCTCCTGCCCGGACCCACCCGTGAAGTCGCAGAATTCCAAGGAACACTGGTGACAACGAGCCTAAAAAAAAAAAAGAAAAAAAAAAAAAAGGAATATTATACTAACTGTATACTACATAAATATATATACTCTCTCCTCACTCTCCACCATAACACCGACCAATCAGGAATACAGCAAGATATTAGATTCAGCCGAGCTACCTACAAATATACGCTTATACCTTTACTAACGCATATAACCCGTATATAGATATATAGATATAGCTATAGCATATATATAAATCGTATGCAGGAGATTTACTCTTCGGCCCCGAGTGAAAGCGTGCTTCATCAATCAACGAAAGTAGCCGCTAACCTTCTTGGTTCTGCCCCTACTGACAAATCTTCTGGGCTTATTTGCCAAAAACATCCTACTATCTCGGGAACAACTTCTTGTAAAGCATCATGCCCTTGCTCCTCCTCTTATTCCGATCTGATGGACTCTGTTGCTTAACTCTCCAACTGAAATGGCCCAAACCCTCTTTCAGAGCCGTCTCCCTAACATTATAACAATCCTCCCTCACACCTCAAACCCTGCGAGTCAATTATGGCCAATCCTCATCCTCCCTCGCCTCTCTCTCAGGTGCTCCTACGTCTTCTGCTCTGAGAATTTACATATTGACACCGGGGTGCACTTGCGGGCGCTCTTGCGTTTTGCAACGTTTAGAGAACGGCCGTGGCCCGGAGGGCATTCCTCCCGAGTTCTTGAGGGAATGTGACCTTACGCCTGCTGACCCCCGACCCCTGTTAACATATCTCTAATCTCCTAATGTCTCCAATACTAGCACTTTCCCTCAGTGTCTGGAAGCACGCACATGTCCCACCTATTCCGAAAAAAGATCAGGGCAGCTCTGATCCTTCTAGCTATGTCACCCTATAGCTCTCACTTTTATTCTATCTAAGATCTTTGAAAACCCTTCTTAACTCTCACTCTTAGACCATCTTGTCAATCTTATTCTCTTCTCTTTCCGATCGCCAGTACGGCTTTCTGGCGTTCAAGGTCTACTGGCGCTATACTTTCCTATCTAACCATTTATGAGCGTTTTTCCGCTCTTACGAACTACGGGGAGACTTTGCGTGGTGCGCTTGACAGATCCAAAGGCTATTTGACCGGGGGTTATGGCACGCAGTCACTGCTCTCAAGCTCCCCTCCATTTGGGTTGTCCTCCTTCTCTCTTGCTTAACTTTTGTCTAACTTTCTCAAGTGTCAAATAGCGGCTGTACGTTGAATGGAGCGACTCTCTTCTTTTTGTCAATAGTGGTGTTCCCTCAGGGTTCTGTCTTATCTCCTACTTATTCTTACCTTTTGCATAATGATACTTCATCACCTGACACATCTAACTCATCCACTAATATGCCGAGAAACTCGGACCCTTCACTCTTCAAACTGCATTTCAAATTCTAGCATCCTTCTTTTAACTTTACCTAGAATATGCCTCTCATCTTAACCTTTCCGATTCTATTCTCCGTCTGATCTGAGATTAGAATTATTCCGATTGGGCGTATCAACTTGTGAAAATTCAATTCTCTTAAAAAACTGCAATTTCTACCAAATCTGCAAAAACTCTAAAACAACTTCTAACCCTTTCCAATAATACTTTCGACGACTTCTCTCGGACTCTCCTCGTACAATTATAAAACATCCTATTCGCCATTAAAACATAAACAAAAAAATGGTCTTTGGCCAAACCCTCACCATCACAACGGTATGCTAGGGGCAGCCTCAAAGAAACTGGAGTTCTGTTTAGACTGCGAGGATTAGATTTTTTTTCATCTTCTCAGTTACTACAGCTATGCAAAGGGTTTCATCCGCCCTTGTATGGCCAGACTGCTTTTATTCTTCATATCTGGGGGGCTCTGCGTTTCACCGGCTTTGGATAGCGGGTCGAGTTTTCAAAAGCCAAAAGGCTATATAAACTGTTCTGTACTTTCCAGTTCAATTGACCCTCTATCTTTGCGGCGCGATGTTAGTACTTTATCTCTTTTCTATAGGTTTACCGCAGCGACCAGGTGTTCGAGGGAAATTACCACTCGCATACCACCAGCCCTTATACGACCGCCTTCTCAGCACAAGGGTGCTGATGTCTGCGCACGAGTTTTTGTGTAGATATTGGGTTAACTCCAGGCTAAGTTCGCTGCAGTTGCTTCCTGTCTTTCCTTCCACCTCTGTTTTTGTAGAAGTCTCTTCCATCTGTCTGTTTACCTGCCTGAATTTAAATATCCCTCACTTTAAAGCATGCGTCTGTGCTCATCTGCGTAATTTGCGCTAAGCGGAATGAAATTTTGGCGATGCAAACACCCCCCGTCCCCTGAATAGAGCTCTGCCACGTGTTAGTGGTTGCGTTGAAAGCTGAATATATATAATATATGTTATATATTATATATATATAATATATATATATTATATATATATATATATATATAGATATATACTATATAATATTATATATATCCTATATATATACTATTATATATATATATATATATATTATAATTCTTGAGTCAAACCTCAAAGAGTAAACATCCGCATCCGCATCCGCATTCCGCATCCTCATCTACTTTAAGATCCACATCCGCTCCGCATCCGCATCCGCATCCTCATCCTCTTTAAGATCCGCATCCCCGCACCGGCAAACAGTCAAATTTTGACATCCGGTCCATTACTAATTATACTATATATAATATATATATATATATATATATAGTATATATATATATATATATATATATATATATTATATATTACTATAATATATATATATATATAATATATAATATATATAATATATATATATATATATATGTAAAGTAACACCCAAAAAATTACTGTTGCCACAAAATAATGATGGAGTTGTGTCAAATTAAAACAAATAAGCAATTCAATTTAATATCTACACGATATAATCTACAACCATTATTAATGAAAAATTACAACAATCATTCAAAATAACCGCGTTTTGCCTTAATACAAGCCTTAAGTCTGATGGAGCTAGTCGTCCCTTGCAGCTCGGAAGACCCCCACAGGAAAGCTCTTCATCGCACACTTGACTACTAAGAGAGAG
>JABUQX010063518.1:15000-23991 GCA_015478945.1 Trachelipus rathkii | reverse complement strand
CAAAGCTGGTTCGATCAGTTTACAGGTGTTGTGGTTTCATTTATGTGAAACATTTCAGCGTTTTCGTGCTTAAAAAACCATGTATATATATGTATATATATATATATATATAAATAATATATAATAACATATATATATATGAATATATATATATATATATATATATATATATATATATATATATATATATATATATAATAATATATATAAACCTTCTATATAATAATATATATATACTATAACTATATATATATATATATATATATATATATATATATATATATACATATATATATATATACCATATGCTTTATATATATAATTGATATATCGTATAAAATATCATATATATATATATATATATATATATATATATATATATATATATATATATATATATATATTTATAATGTGTTTATATGTGTATATAGAGAAGCAAAATCTTTTTTTATTATTTTTTCCTTAAAAATGAGAAAAATTATTATTATTATTATCTTGGTGAACCATGTGGTATTAAACGCGTTCATCATTAAGACCAGTCCTAAGTCTTAACTCATTATTATTATTATTATTATTATTATTATTATTATTATTATTATTATTATTATTATTATTATTATTATTATTATTATTATTATTATTATTATTATTATTATTATTTTTGTGTTTATCTGTGTGTTATTATTGTTATTATTATGTATTATTATTATTATTACTAATTCATTTATTATTCAATATTCAATATCATCATTATTAGTGTATTATTAGTAGTCATTATTAGTCATTATATTATTATTTTATTATTATTATTATTATTATTATTGTTATTATTATTGATAATTTTAAGGTTATTAATATACGTAAGAAGTGTATTTACTTATTTATATCAATTCTAGTGAGTGTATTTGATATATAAGCGTAAGTCATTTTTTTCAATAGCTCTTATTCGTCAGAATTAAAATAGAATCTTAAGTCCCCCACCCCCACCCCGAGCAACGTTGACATTTTTAAAATCAATAAAATTACCTTAAAAAATTCATAGCATCATCAAATCGTAATGATCGGTCATAAATTATTCCATGATTCAAATGCGTTTTTATGTTCAATAATTTAACTCAATCTTTTTTTTTTTAGAGTTTTATAAATTTCTTTAAAAATTATTTCCATTAAAGAAAATTATATTTTTTTTCTTTTTTTGGCGATTTTATATAAGTAAACATTTATTTAATTTTATTTTTTATTATTTTAAAACATTTAGCGATTTTAGTCCATAAATAACTATTAATATCCATAAATTCAGCTACAAGACCCACAATTCCAGAATACTTAATTCAGACTCGTGACGTCATTTTGTTCAAATGTCTTAGCAACTAAATATGAAATATTCACTCCTTGAGCATGAATATGTAAGTATGACAGAGCTTATGTGTTCTTTGTGTATGTATGTGTATAATTATGTATGTGTAATTTTGTGATATTTATCTTCACACTACACACACACACATAATGTCAATATTTCATCATCGCCTTCCGTTCTTGGTTCTTGGTATATGTTTCATTTTTTTATTTTCATTTTGAATTGTTATAAATTATATTTACGTCATTCTTTTTTAAACAATAATAGAAAAATTTTATTGTTTATTTTTTTCGTATTAAAAGCGTCATAAAAATGTTAAATTATTAGTTTAATCATGGCCGTACTCTGCATTTCAACTAGGGTGAGTGAAGCAAAATTTAACTTCAAATAACTATATATGTTTCAACACCCACATCCAAATATTGCTGTCTCTACATGCCTGTGTATTGATTTAATTAACTTTTATAACCAAAAACACCAATATAGAAAAAATCTCCAAAACCCGTAGGTGTTCTAAGGTTAAAAAGAGTTAAAAAAAGGTGTGCTGAATCAAATGTTCAAAAAAAAAAAAAAAAAACTTCTATATTAATAAATAACATTTCGTCATATATATCCTAATATTGGTATCCATAAATAAAACGTTACCTCAATATCAATATATATATAAGCTTTCTATTCAGTACTTCCTTATGAAATAAAAAGTATCATTTTTGAAAATTCCCAAACCCCGTAGGTATTAATTTAGAAGATATACAATACTAATATGTTAATTTATAATTCCTTATTTCCGAATGTTCTTAACAATTCTATACTAATTAATACGACTATATAATTGTCTTTATAAATGACTCGGCTAATCCTAATATTGTTGGCTCTCTTTACATGGAGCATATGGTCGATTTATAAAATAGCAAGAAGCCGTATATAGAGTTAATATTCACCTATAATTCTTAGCACGTATGCCGTATCCTAATATCGAAGAGCACATCTTGCTTAAAATTTAAGAAATCTTCCTCATTGTCCAATATTATTATTGTTATTAGCTTTAACTATTTTTAAGAGACTGTGAATTTCTAAACCTTCCCACAACAGATATCTCTTCTATGCTTAGGAATATTTAATAAAATACCAATATTTATATATATAATATTCCCCATATACCCTTAGCCTAATTGTAAAAATGTGGTTAAAAAAAGCTTCTTAAATCAAATTTTCCAAATAAAAAATAAAAACTTACAATGATTTTAATAAAATACAACACAGGAAAAAGTACATAATAAATTAAAACGGTAATAAGACATCAAGAATGTTGGCTCTCTTATTTAGGCCGGTGATTGAGAAATAAAATATTTCTATAATAATAGTTACCAATATCACTAGTTTATCAAAGTTACAAAAATTTATACAATCTATTCTATTTATCTCAAATTTCCGAAATTCTTTTCTCAATCTTAACTTTTTAAGCACTGCCAATTTAATGTCTCATTAAAATGCAGCCGGCCTACATTCCAGAATGTTGGCCTTTCTTAACTAATAATGGAGATGCCTTATATAAAAACACAAGAAAAAAATTAAATTCCCAAACCACGTATACCAATGTGATTAAGATCTAATCAAATATCTTAAATGCTTCATTAATAATATTAAAACTCTTAGAAATTTGCATTATTTTTTAACTGTTTAATGATATGTTGATTATTGGTCTATGTATTTAAACGGCCCACATCCAGATATTCTGTCTCTCTTGCTAATGAAATGCTTTATAAAAAAACAAATAATTTTAATAGAAAGTTCCTCACCCCGTTGTTATATAGGTAAAATGAGTTAAATAAATATGCTTTACTTATTAAATATTAAAATTTTTCAAATAAACAAATAAATTCTTCTCACTTATATTTTTAAAACATTACTAATCTTATATCGATATATACCCCTAACTATGGTCCATCAAATTAAAATCGGCCCACATCAAAGATTAATATTGACTCTCTTAATCAGACTGTTTCAGAAAAAAATTCTATATATAAAATTCCAAACCCCGTAGGTATTAAGTTATGAAGACAACATCTACCAATACTTTATATCCTCTTATCTCCAAAATTCTCTTCATGAATTTTAGAATTCCTCAAATTCTTAAACTTTAAAAAACTTAATTATATTGTCTTTTAAAATCAGCCATATATATTTCAACTTATTTACGTGGCTCTTCTTACATGGAGATCTTTTATAAAACAATAAAGAAAAATCTAAAATATCCCTATGAACTAATCATTACACGTCCTTGGACCATTCATCTCAGTCTTTCTGACTCTAATAAATATTTCGAATGTTTAATTAATTTTGAATATTATTTTAATCAAAGCCTTATATTCATTACTGAATTAATTGTATGTATTACGGTAAACTTAAATAAATGGGTGATTATGCATATAATAATTCATAACCACCAGTAAATATGGTTAATATAATACATTTCTCTTCAGACATTAAAAATGCAAATGCATGGCATGTGTACATTTCTCTACTATACAAAATCGCCCCCATACCCGGTTACCTGTGAGTAGTTGGGAAATTTGATAAAATTAAAAGCTTTAACACAACATACCAGGTATTAATTACCTGTTATTATGTAAAATTACCGATTCATTTACAATTACCGTAACATATGTCGATGGTCCAACGCGAAATCCACTAAATGTTACGGTAAATGTAATTGTACCCTTAATTTTACATAATAACGGGTAATTAATAGCTAGTATGTTGTGTTAAATGTGATTAAAAGTTTTTAATTTTCCTCAATTTAGAAGCATTCACTAATAATCGGGGGTGGGGGCGGAGCCTGCCACAGACAAATGTACATGTGCCATGCATTTGCGTCTGATAAATGTATATGTGCGAATATTCTCATATTAACATGATTATAAACGAAATACTATTTTAGTTAAAATATTTAATGAAAGATCGAGGCTTTTAACTAAGTGAAGAAGATTAGTAGACATTAATGCATAAATACTTGTAGAAAATAATAGAGGTATAATAGAGGTGGCTCAATCAGTAGAGCGACAATATCGCATGGCAAGGGACCGGGTTCGATCTCTAGTCCGTATCCTAGGTAGAGATTACCTAGAGAAGTTCCCCTCCTAGAATAGGGTTATGCCCATGAGGTGTGAACTTTTAAAAAAAAAAAAAAAAATTAATAAATTCCTGACTAGAGGATCGAACCCGGAGCCCCGTATTGATACATTGCACAGACTCTGTCCTGCTCTACAGATTGTGTTTTATGGTTGTATTTTCAATTCGCTTTTTAATACCCAGAATCCTAATTAGTATCACTCATATGTTCCTAAAATTTCGAGGGAATTATTGGACGAATTCACACAGACAGTTACTGTTTGAATAAATAGAGTAATAAGCTATAAGGAGATAAATAGATATTCCTTAGGAATGCACAATGGGATGTTATCTATTGGATTCCGATTCCATACCTCCTGCTCGATAGTGTTATTTATTTTATAGAAATATTACACAATGAGGAGCCAATTATATCATATCATCTGCATGTAATATAGATCAGAGAAAATTTTATTTTTAGTGTTTAGCTGAAGGGAAGAATTTCTAAACTGTGCATTCAACATATTGTTTTCAGTTAGCATTTTTTTTCCTTTTTTCCCTATACTTTTTCATGGAATTTTTATGTATTTGCTAATATCTCTCCTTTATTTATTGTAATAAACAATAATTAAATACTTCCACTTTCAATAGACTTTAACAGCGATCAAGTCCCTTGCTTGAATTTTATTTGTTATTTATTTGCGATTAAACAATACAGAATAATATTTTTAATTTATTTATGAGGGGTTTTAATTTGCTCCCCCAACAGTCATATAAGAGGCAGACAACCAAATGAAAACTTTCATAGGTAAATATAGACTTATGGCAAAAAAAGGGACCGAGGTTCTAGTAATCTCTTAGTTCTCGTACTATATCCTACAAGGTAAGAGATTACCTAGAGAAGATATCCAGGCGACTCACAATTCAAGCTAGAAGGATAGGGTTATTGCCCATCAGAGGTGTTGAAACACTGTATTTTCTAAAAGCATGATTAAAATAAAAAAAATATTAATTATACCAATAAATATGAATACAAGTTTAGGAGAAGTAGGGCTTCCATTAATTTTGGCGGTTGCACCGCACAGAGCACTCCCGCACCAGGTTGGCGGAGACTAATTTTAGCCTGGATTGGTGAACTTCTGGCATATACAATCTTATGCTCGCTGGCTTTTTAAAAATATTGAGCGTGCAGGATCAATTTAACGTCATCAGAACATAATCTTGTGCATGCTGTGTGAGTCTCAGTTTGTGTCGGATTGACATTTCTATTTGATAAAATATCTAGATTCTTCTTCGAGAGTTTTGACATTCAATACAGGATATGGTTCTCAGATAACAGATATACCAATATTTTTATCTGGCGGACAAAAAAAGCGCGGGTGCCAGTTGTCTCACGGAACGGTATTCTGCGTGCGGTAGAGCTGGTTTTGCGCGTTTACTATGCATTATTTAATTTTTCAAACTATCTTGACACAGTGAATTTAAATAGATTGTTACCCGGTTAATCTTACCTCTACTGAATTAACATCCTAACCTTATAATATATGGTAGGATTCAATTCTATCATATTATAAAATAAAACACAAGCAAAATACTTATCATACATCATCCTAATGTTTCTATATATATGTGCGTGTACAATCATAAAGTCACATTTCTCTTTGGGTAAAATTGAACTGAGGATCCCATTTACGTATAAAACGTTAGAGAAAAGGCGAATCTCAGAATTAAATTACTTTTGATACATTTACTTGATAAATTTCATTTCATAACATTTAAACGATCTGTATTAAGAGTTAAAATTAAATTTAATCCAAAATTATAAATAAAATATTATATTTATATCATAATTAAAAAGTGGTTTTATCAAATTTATATTTCCAATGTTATAATAAAAATTTCAAAGCTGATTTATTTTATGGTTTGCAAGAACTACAATTTCTAGATACTGTAAATGAGGAAATGATTATAAAGCCGCTATTATATTTATTAAAAAATTAAGGACTCTCATATTTTAATAATTAATTTTAGTAAATAAAATTATGATTGGAAGAGATTAAATAATATTTAAATAAATTCACAGCTTTAAACGTTCCTATAAAGAAATATGCAAATATCAGACAAAATTTTTAAAATCTTTTATCTTTTAAAGTTTCTTATTATCTATTTTAAATATAAGTATATTTAATCTTAATTCTTATCATACATTTACAATTTTTTTATACCTCCTCCGGTGGGCAAAATACAATTATATAGTATGACTTAAATTATTATATCTCTTTTTTATTAATCTATTAATTTACTATTTAACATTTACAAATTTTTTATCTCGATTAATTTTATATCTTACCATAGTATTACTAGCATAGCTTTTAGACTATTTGAGTATTTAGATGTATAAACATTTAGGTACTTAGATTTTAGATTTGGAAAGACCATGTACTCCTGACTGCTGAGATAACTATAACTTTATATTTACTTACAATTTTAAATTAATTATAATATATACAGTATACTAATATTATTTATATAAGTAATAACTATAAAATATAATGAAATATATATATATATATATTATTATAGATTTATAAAATTATTAAATTATATATATTATATATATATATTAACTAATATTATATTCGATTTTATCTCTCAAATATGGTATATATTTGAAGCCAGCAAATAAATATTAATATAGATAAATATAACAAATAATAATCATAATATATATATTAAATCGTGTGTAGTTGAGTCATTGTAATATATATTACTTATCATATGTATAGAGGATAAGTATATTATGATCACTACTAATTTATATTTATCTTATCCATTTATTATATAGACTATCCAGCGATCCGTTTTAATACGTGGCGTTACTAACTGTAATGTGTAAATGAATATTATTTAATTATTTTATGATACAACAATAATTTATATTGAAATAATATAAAACTCAGATAGGGAAATGTATCTATATATAAAATTAAATTTACATATATAAATATATATAGCTCAAATAATATATATAATATTAATGGCTAATTATATATATATATATTATTAATAAGTAGTGATTAATATCAGTTTGTAAAGTAGCTTTAAATAAATGTAAAACGGTAGGGCGAAAGACTTACAATGGTGAGGTAAGCAATTCGAGTCACTATAAATTATAAAAAAATTTCTCAAATTTAATTTAATTGGATGATATTATTACATAAATAATATATTTAGCTAGTAGTGTACTCAAAGAGTTTATAAATAATAAATAGTCAATCGGGAATAACTATATATATTATTTAAAGTCAAGTATTGCCATCTTTTTGGCATTAATATAATAATTTATTTAAACTTTAAGATCTACAATATTAATTATATATATTAATTATTATAATTATTTATAATGTTAAATATAATTTTATTTATCTTCAAATACGAATGAGATTAAAGAAAATTAAAAAAATATTAATCAAGATAATTAATTAATAATATAATAATTATAATTTATAATACTTTATTATTAATAATATGAATAATATAATAAATTATTAATATTATAATAATAAAAAATAAATATGTAGCTCTTAAATTTATATAACTATATATATTAATATAGTAATGCCAAAAAATAGTATTGCACTTCGCTCATAATATAGTTCCAGAGATGACTATTTTTTAAATAACTATTGTAATTTATTATTTTTGATTTATAGAAATATTGATTTAATTTGAATATTCTTTTTATTTATTTAAAATTATACCTTATAATTAATAAAAGCATATATTTGCTTTGATTTCATTTTGCCCCAGTCGAGAGCTTACACCCCATATTTCCAATGGTAACTTAACACACGTGTCGCGAACCATACTTGGGTGGCTGTGGGTCGAGATGGGTCTCAAAAACTTCCCTTCAAAAAAGTTGATAACCACGATATATGTTATTTCTATATATTTTATTTCCTTTAATATATATTATATATATATATATATTATATATTTATTATAGATATATATATATATATATATGTATATTTTTTTGAAAGAAAAATATATATATATATATATATATATATATATATATATATATATAATTATTTATTGTAGTAATAAAAGTAATAGTTACTCAAGCAGCTCAGGGTACATGCCTTCAACCTAAAATCTAAGACTAAAGTTTATACTATTATCAATAGTCAAAAGCTTGCTAGATCTATGGTAAGTAAAAATTTCGAGAAAAATTCGTTGTAATGATTGTTAAAGATATTGTCTCTTTTTGTGCAATAGGTTTGTATAAAAAATTGTATGGAGAAATAGCATTGAAATTGGGAGTCTTTTAGGCTGGAGAAATATTTGTGAAATAGTTCTAGAAGAAGCGATTATATAACCTCCCCCAAAAATAGCTTAAAAATTGGTTAAAAATGGTGATTTAAAATGAATGCTTGCGCAAGGGTAAAGATAAATTCTTTTGGTAATTTATTTGAAATACAGACGAAGATAAAAGCATTATTACTAAAACATAAGCAGTA
>JABUQX010063518.1:0-7500 GCA_015478945.1 Trachelipus rathkii | reverse complement strand
GTGTCTATAAGCAACTGACATCGTCTTGTGACTCAAACTATAAGTATTTTTAAAATAACGTTTAATTTTCGCCGCTTATAGAAATGAATATTTTCGAAGGCAACGAATTATAAAAAACTATCAACACCTCCACTCCTTTGAAATATTTAGGGACTCCTTACTAGCGCCCCGTGAGAGCGAGCTTAAATCAGTAAATCCAAGCACTACAACACGAAGCCTTTGACGAAAAAGTGTCCAGCCCCCCAGCGGTGTAAAAACCGGCGAAACCCTACATATGAATCATCACTAAATCAACGGGTCATTTATTTCTCGAGCCAGAAAAATAATATGATATTATATTAACAGAGTTATTTTACTTTTGAATAAAAGTTGAAAGTATAAACTGATTGCAATAAAAGATCCTGCTATAAACACAACAGATCAGATTATTCATTATTTCAACTTATCACAGATTGCTCTCTCATATAAAACTGTCACTAATCTACCGGTAAGGTGAAATGGAATTAACATGACTTACACACTCACAAATATTTTTGAACAAGGTATCATTAACTTATATCCCCTTATACTCATCTCTTAAAGTATATCTACCTTAATACATGAGTGCTATTATATAATATATAAAATCTATATATCTAATATTATTAACATATAATATTAAAAATTTTTCATCAATCTCTTTTAACAATCTAGTTAATGCCACTCATTATCATCGAAAATCCTAGCGCCATCAATTTCGGCTTTCCTAATTATATCGCTAGTCATCTCAAAATATCAAAGTATTTTATTTATAACTTTATATATCTATATCGTTCTTCATACTTGAATTCTTATTTTGGTATATTGAACTAATATCATATCTTAACTCCATATCATATCACCAAAATAAAGTCACAATCAAAATACGACTGTCCCTCATAACCATAACGTCCCACAACTAACTGCATTCAACCGATATACTTCGTGAGCTTGTTACTACGTGTGACTATATTCTATGGCAGATTTCTCCGTCAGAGTGGACGTATACAATACTACAGATAATACCGAGAGGATAACGATCGCAGAATGCCATAGTCTTGTACGCACTGTTACTTGGTCGTCTGAGACGCTATGACATTTACCATTCCCAATTAGAGGACTTTCATCTTGTGATCTAATCCCTTATGTTACGTAATTACTCGTACGTAGTCGCTCAACATTCCGCAAAGCAGCGTTGACGATAAATGCGACGTCGCTTTTACGTCCCTTTGCGATGTGTGCAGCCCAATGGATTAATACAATAATATACATTAACAAATGAAAAACAACAATATTGCCATTATATCTTTTAAATTCTTAGGAAAGGTGAGAAGATTATATCTGGTGTGAAAGCTGGTCATATCATCGAGTATTCGTCGCTCGAGTCATTATGAAGATTTCTCTTCGTCTGATAGCAAATGGCTGTAGCCAATACCCCTTGCATATAATTTATATTTACATATCTGAATGGCTCGTTTATATGCTTAAACATCCATATTACCAGCTTCTCCACACCCTTGCACCGTTGCGTATGAGATGGTGATTTGTCCTAAATCACAATGAATGAAGTTATGTAATATACAATAATAATAATTTCCTCTATCTTTTCTTTTTATATATTTTTTTCAAAATTAAAACATGTCTTATTTGATTTACCAATGCGAAGTAAGTAGCCAACACTTTTTGCTTGAAATCCGCTTCATTCCCTCTGGTACCAGTCCAGATTTATACAGTCCTAAGGATTACCTATATCCTTAAAATAATTTAAATATAGATTTTTTATATATACGTATCGAGCGAGTATAGAGAAGTGCAAGTCCGCCCCGACCGATTATTATTATAAATAGTGGAGAATGGATCTCTTTTCATTTTATCACGAATCGACTACTAGCTCTTTTTATTTTATAGTCTAGATTAATAAATTCTTATATATATAAGTATATAGAAAACCAATATATATATATAGTGATATATATACTTTTCATCATATAATATGATCTAATATATGATCATTGGTTAAATACATTGACCGAATATTCTACAATGACTCAATTAATTTTTTACTTTACATATACATTTATATATATCTATATCTATATATAATATACAATGTATTCTTCGCATAAATCGATCACAAAGGTAAAGCCAGTTCCTAATGTGATATTTCAATATTTATGGCTTTACTCGTAGTTAATGAAAAAACATTATTTTAGGTCAAATAACGAAACTAATATTATATAGCTATTATGGTAGTATTTACCAAGGTACATAAATTTTACTTATCCTCCCATCTCATAATATATCTTTAATATATTTTATAGCATATTATACTAGATATTTAATAAATAATATGATAATACCCATTGCTCATATCATAACTTTAATGGATACTCTCACCCTCATTGCTAATAAGCTTAGTCTCCATATTGCTATAATCATTACTAACCTCTACTTTACTATCACACAACTAAGTATATGATTCAATTGTTATTAGTTATCATAGTAATTCTGACAATAACTTAGTACTATAAATACTATACTAATGTAATATATATATATATAGATATATATATATAGATATTAAATAACCTACTTTCATAATACCATAGTATAAAAAACTCCCTTTTTAATCAAGTAGTGAGTAAGCCTACTATACTATAGCTCCTATAAAATATGCTAATAGTGGCCATCTTATATTTTATAGATAGATAAATATATATATATATGAGATGGCCGCACCCTCACCATTTGGTAAGTGTGAGGTAAAACCTCACATTTTTGATTTTTTGCAAGTCACAATGTGTATAAACATATTTTAGATTCAAGTTTCATTCTGTATTTATTAATTAAAATGGTATTAATTTTATTTTTTAGAGAGATTATACTATTATGATAGGTCCCTAATAATTGAGGTCATATTATAATATCATCTTCTGATAAAATACACCTACTCAATACGTATAGTCATTATACATAATATTCCTATATTTTAAGATTTTCCAATATCTATAAGCTGATGTAACCAGAAATCTATATATTGCTCCTCATACTATCTCTATACTTATAGTAGATATATCTTACATTATTACATAATCGTTCGCACTTAAAATGGTCTGTATTATTGTATCACGATGTGTGTATAAATACCTCTTACTATAAGTCGGCATAGGTATCATTATATTTAAGTGCGTAATGGCTAAATATTTGTTGGACTGAAAATATGAGTGGCTTCTGCTATTACATTGTTTACTTACAGCCAAATCTATCTTGTTTGTGATGACGATGACATCTGGAGTCTCATAGCAAAATTTTCAAAATTTTGGTTACACATTATTATCTAATTATTTTATTTTATTTAATTATTATTATAAATTATTAATTATTTAATTAAATAATATACTCATCCTTATTTGTTTGTATTGATTAGTATTATTATTAATTAATTAATCTAATAAAATTATATAATCTATTAATTATTATTATATAGTTTACATATAAAACAATTTTTGTTTATTTAATACTATTTTTATCTCTGTATTTATTATTTATCTCATTAATTATCTATTATTTTTATAGGCTCAAAGGCTTTTTACTATTAAGTTCGATGTCACATTTCTGTTGCTCTCAAGTATAAATATTCTGTTTTGTAAATGTCTATAACTCTCAAAGCGCTCAAATAATTACGCCTATAATTTGCAACATGTATCTCTGACCGTCTGTATTGTGCAAAATCTTTTAGAGAGCCCTTATGAGTACTCTTTAAACGCACAGGCTCAGCTTAATTTTAGTTAGTAGTGAATCCTCCACTACTTATAACCCTCCACGCTAATATAAACAGGTCAAGCCTTAACACCGTCATCGCACCACCGCGAAAGATAGAAATGAGTTAGTATTGACTGGTATTTAATGTTACATACTCTAAGTGATGCTCCACGTATAAACCTTTTTCACTTCCTCCAGCTCCTGCGATACCTTGAGGTACATGTAATACCAAATTTTGTAAGTATTGTATATATTAAATATATACCTAAATCATTTCAGAACATATACTAATGATACTACATATTATATATATAATACTCAGAAAATGTCAATGCAAATATTTCACTATCATTCTCCAGTAGGGTACTTATATATAGCGCTCGTCATAAGGGGGGTATATTCAGTGCGTGCACCTACTTAAAAATATTATATATATACATATTACATTTTAAATCTGATCCTATATCTTTGTTATAAGTATAATAATATTATAATGATATAAATTCTATATAATTATTAAATAGACAATGTTAATTATAAGGTTATCATTCACTGAGTGATATATATATCTATATAACTATTTACCTAAACTTGAAGGTGGAAAGGTGTCACACGTGATTGATTATTTTTACTTAATTAGTCGTTATAATCAGCTTATATTCATGATATTATAAAGGCGGTTCAATTTTTATCTTTCCACTGTAATTCATAGGGTTCTAGTAGTTTCTATCATAATTACCACATATAGTGCAATCTATCTGTGAAGCCTGCACCTTGCTCTATCATTCGTAGTTAGTAAATATAACTAGGTTTGTTTCACTGAGTTAATTTAAGTAATCTAAAGAATATTCATACTCTTACTTTACAAGCAAATTCGAAGACATTACATAATTGTTTACTTTGCCGCAATTATGCATAACTCACTATTTATTCGTTTACATTCATAGAATCCTAATAATTATTTGTGACCATAACTATGATAAACCTCGTTAGCTATGGTATAAGATAAAGAACATTAGAGGATTACTCATCTCCTTATATATAAGCAGTATACGCTATAGAAATAATTCGACCCTATTAACAATCTATGTCCAGCATATGGGTCATACTCATTTTTATTCGAGCGCAGGTGAGTTATTTGTAAAGGCTTAAAAATTTGTATAGGAATTATATTTTTACTATTACTCTCTTCATTATCTATTGATCTTATCTAATTCTTATACTCTAATCTCTTTGCTTAACCTCTCTCTCTAAACTCATTGTTATATTACTAAAATTCTTTTTATTTCTAATTCCAGAAAAGACTATTAATAGAATTTTAAAAGATATTTAAATCTATTATAATCATTGACCGTCATCGCATTCGCTAAACATGTAAAATTCCCTTTAGAGTAATGATAAGCGCGTATTAGTAATAATAAACAAGTAATATTTCTATGCTTCCCTTCCTATTTAAAGTTCTTTTTATTCTTATTAGATTGTTATCAATACTTTAAACGTCATTCTTTGAAATACTTCGTATATGTATATGTTCTTTCTCTCTAGGTGGTATACTAGTATAAATTTTCGCTGATTTACATTATAAATAAATCATATACTATATATATATTACTATATAACTAGCCCTAACAGCTTATATTATGAATCGGCCATACTATAAACTCGGTGATTTTATTATATATATCCTAATTAATATATTTTTGTATTTTCATAACTATAATGTCTATTAGACGTACTATATGAATATATGCAACTCACAAATTAGTAATTAATCATAATTATTACGTAATTATATATAATATACCATTAAATCATATTATTTATCCCAACACACAATATAGTATTATAATCTCAATAAATCAATATACTTCATATTATATCATCATATCCTAATATATATACTTATAGAGGTAATAGTTACCTGTGTATCCCTCTCCACCCTATAAATCATATAATCATTATATCTATATATAATTATAAATTAAGTATTGATATATAAATATATTATTTATAATATATTAATATATATATAATTATATATATATAACTCATTACGAGACTATTCTAATTTTGCAAATAAGCAACAACCCAACAACAAGCCCTACGTTATAGAGGGGGTGGCCTTGTGGATACGAACCTCTGACTGTCCCTGTCCTCGAATAGTTAATTTGGGCATTGAGAACAAGGTTGTTTTCAACGCCTCAAAAGCTCAGTTCTTTCTCTTACTAGTCAACATCTTCTGCAAAAATACATAACTAAAACCCTCGTCTTTCCTTAATATTCTTGGTGAGTTAGTTTCCTGTTACCTAATATGGCTTGAGGATCATATTATATCTATCTCTTTCAAAACAAGCTTCTAAGAAGTTAGGTGTTCGGAGGAGGTTTGAGAATTTCTTCATGTACATGCTCTATATAGAGGTGTCGATCGCCCCTCATGTAATTGTGAAATTAAATACCTCTTTAATTACATCTGGTTGTTGGTTTTACATACTCACATAGACTTCACTCCTTGAGAAGGTGGAGTCTAAGGATTTTCATCTTCTACACGCTCCGGCCCTCTAATTCTCTCCAGTTCTTTCTTCCTCATAACAACTGAATCAAATATTTTTCCGTCACTTTATTCTTACTAATGATTACATCTTATCTAAGCTAACCTATAAACAACGAATACTACTGCCCATTCTGAAATCTCCATTGCATACCACCCATCCACAGAAGGAATCGTGTGAACACCCCTTTCTACAACTCCTACACTCTATCTATTTCATTGTTCAACTTTCCAACTCCAGACTTAACCGCTATGCTTAATCTTACATGCACTCCACTGATAAAGTCTCCATTTACATATTTCCCCAACTACCTTTTACTTACACCCTTTCAAACGCTGTGTATCAGGGCATGTCGGCCTTCGAATTAAATTAGACCTGGCTTGGAAATTTCTCCCAACATCTGCGTCGTGAATTGTGGTAGGGCCCCACCAAGAAATAACATAGATTTATGTATCCCGATCCTCTTTGCCAACTCTATGCCAATCATTATTAACAAGAAAACGATACAAAATCTTTTATCGATTTATGAAATTTCGACGGGCAATATATTATATTAATATTTCTGTTTTCTACGATCATTAGAGCCCATTGAGTAAATATCTACAACTATTAATTATATTCAAAATGAAAAAGAAAAAAAATACTATGAAACACCTTGATAGATCCTCCTTTCCCTTTCCATCTTCCACCAATCGCTTTCTGCAGTATATTTTTCCACTCCTATTTTTTCCAACATCCCACATTATAATAAACCGTAAACGAAGAAGTTTTATTACATTTTCCTCTTTTGTTCTACAACAATCCTCTATTTGCCCGGCTCTGCCGCTCTTACACATTCTTTGGCTACTAACACCAGATTAACATCGCCACCCTGAAATACCTGCCCAGTTCAAGTAATACTTAGCTTCATCAATATCCACTCTACTATATTACTTATACTTTCATTTTACTCTCTTCTAACATGCCTATATTATATGCATAAGCTATAAATAATTTCTATATATTAGATTATATATATCAAATTCGTGTTTATATAAAATACCTATAACTATACATAAGATATACTACACTATGTCCTGTATAATATGGTAAGGAGCTTAGATATATATAGCGTAATCTATATATAGGATCAGATTGAACCCGGTGGGGTTATCTCTACTCTCCTCTCCTT